>JADRCC010497914.1:0-15037 GCA_019843855.1 Hylomyscus alleni
ACACACTCAATAATATTTAATTTTTCAGTAAACTCCCAGTCAAATAACTATATCACATTCATTCTGGGGAGTCCTAGGCAGTCTGTAGGTACAGATTCAAAACATATTTTTAACCTTTGATTGAAAGACAAAGCAAGCAATAATTGTAAAAATCATAAATAAGGGTGAGCCTTTTTTTCCCCCATAGACTCTTGGCCATTTCCCTGAGATGGTGGGGAAGAAGCACTAGGTTTTCCACTTGGTCCTAAGTTTGGAAAAGCCCACCTCCCACAGCCTAGGGATCATTTAATTAATACCTGTCCCTTCGTGGTACCCAGCAGCCACCAGGCAGGAACCTATACTTTGCCCTCCACCCACTAGAGTCACTGCTATTTGCTTTACAATAGAAAGAACCCACCAGCAACATGAGCCTGTCAAATCCAAGGGTGGTGGGAAGCACTGGCCTGCAGTAATGATACAGTAGACCCACAGGGGCAAGTCCCCAGCTGCCAGGAGAGGGCGGGAGAGGCCCTGCAGGAGCCCTCGGAGCCTAGGCATGCTCTGCTCTCTTCCATAGAACTGATGACAGCATGATGTCCTTGGCACCTCCTTGATGAGCCCCTTGGTGCATCACCCACTTCCACTGTCATTAACTCATTACCTTTCACCCATGCAAGCCGTCCCATCACCATCCCCACGCCTGGCATGGGTACTTGTCCTGGTTGGCATCTCCTAGAGATGGTATTGCAAAGGGACCTCATAGTGATAATAGGGTGGCAAGGGACTTGCAAGCCTCTGAATTTCTCTTAAAGACAGACTGACCTTTATTTATGAAGATTTCTGTGTGCTCACTTGTAAGTGCTTGTGCATACGCACCTGTGCAAGTGTGTGCAGGGGCCAGAGGACACCACCAGCTGTTCACCTCCCCTTCTCACTCTCCCTCCTGTTCTCGTGAGATAGAGTCTCTCACTGAACCTGCAGCTAGCAAGCCTCAGTGGTTCTTCTGGGCCCACCCCAAAGATATTGGAGTTACAGGAGTGCTCAATGATGGCTGGCTGAAATCTAATCTGAAGTCGTCATGCCATCATATCTCCCCAGTCCCAGGAAAACATTGTCAGATTTAGCTTTAGGTGTGTGTGTGTGTGTGTGTGTGTGTGTGTGTGTGTGTGTGTGTGTGCCCGCCGCACACTTAACATCACATTTGTACAAAGTATCCTCTGGAACCACATCCTCTAGAACTGGAGTTACAATGTTGTGAGCTGACAGGGGTTCTGGGAACCAAGCCTGTCTCCTCTTAACCACAGAGCCATCTCTCCACCCTGAGAGATATAATAAAGCCTTTGACGTAGGGAGGGAAGTCAAGGTAATGGACTAGGAAGTCATACAAGTGAACATTTAAAATTGGAATCAAGATGAATTGGGAGCCAAGCATGGTGTAGCCAGTAATCCAAGAACTCAGAAAACAGAAGCAGGAGGATTGCTGTCAGTTTGAGGCCAACTCAGACAACAAGGCAAGTTTTAGACATGGCTAGTAGAAACTCTCAGACAAAGGAGTCCATTTATTCATAATAAAGGAAGAAATCAATGTGTGATCTTTCAGAACATCCTTTCAGGCCAAAAACAGCAATTCTACAATTATATGGTGAGTGCACATTACAGATTCATTCCTCTTGTTAACAGTGGAATCAGTAAGATACTGAACTAGCTCAGAGAGGATCAGAGATGAATAGAGACACCAAGTGTCTGCGCATACACACACGCTGATGCAAACAGAAAGAATGCCAGGTAAACATCTAGTTAAACACAAAATTAGTTAATGGCTACGGACAGAATTTAAAAATAAAAATAGTAATAATAAAGCTCTCTACAACAGAAACTGCCAGATCACAGCATGATGGTCAACCCCAAGCATGTATGGGACCCACCTGCTTTCAAATTACTGAAAAATATAAAATGCATGTAGAATATGTATTACGGTGCATGGTGGTCTTTAGAGATGAGCCAGTGGGTAAAGTATCACTGTGCAAGCATGTGGACCTGAGTTCAAATCCCCGGCGCCAACACAAAAGCTGGGCACAGTGGTGCACACCTGTAACACCTATGGGGGAGTGGGAGACAGAAACAGGCAGATCCCCTGAGCTCACTGGCCACCCATTCTAGCTGAACAGGTTCAGTGAAGGACCCTGCCTCAGAAAAATAAGGTAGATAATGATAATGTTAACTCAACACCGACTGTCACCTCTGACCTCCACATGTATGCACAAGCATGCAAACCTAGACATATGAACACACACATGTACACAAATAGAGGAAGGAAATGGTGTATGTGTGGTGTATTTTTTTAGTACAGGAAAAATTACTGAAGACTGGCCAGATGGCTCAACTGGTAACAAGTGCTTGCTATGCTAGCCTTGAGACCTCAGTGCCATCTCCAGAACTCATGTAACTGTGGAAGAAAAAGACCAGCTCCACACAGTTGTCTTCTAATAGTTACACATGCCACAGATATAGATGTTGTTTGTGCACATGCACACGCACACACACACAAACACACATGATAATAACAACAAAGAAGAGAAGACAGCACTAACATGAACTTGGCAGACTGGCATAGTATAAAAAAGAAGCCAAATGCATGATGGGTAGAAGCAATGAAAGTGCAGAACTCCATCACACTGGACATCATGGAACTATGATGTACAAAATAACCACAGAACAAGACCACCAGACCACACCAAACCAGCTGTGACCACCATGGCTGGCCAAGACATGGACTCACAGACCTGTACCTCACACACTGGCTTCTTGCTGTTGTGGGCTTTGAAGAACTGACTCTTGCCACCATGCGTCTGACTCTAGATCACCCCACATAAACCCTGTAATCCCTGTTGTCAGAAAATCTCCAGTGCACTCCCGACTGCCATCCACTTTAACTCAGGAGTAATGCCCCACTTCTCAGTGCTTGCCTGTAAAACTCTCTATCCAAAACCCCAAGAGACACAACTAACTGTCCAAGCAAAACCCTGCTCTTACCTCAAAAGAGGCAAGTTTATTCTGGAGGCAAAAATGAAGAACTGTAACCCAGGACATAGATTTCTGTTGCCCCAAACACCATTCTCTAACATGAGAACTGTTTAATGAGCTTTTTATAGTTACAGAGCAAAAGAAAGCCATGACGTGGCATTTTTAAATCGAGATGGGTAGTTACAGCAAAATGGAGAATCTCATCTACAAGCCTCAGATGCTCTGACATTCTTAGCTTTGGGGTTGGGAGACGCTAGTGATCTATAAATACATTCCAAAAGATTTTATCTGATAGTCACAAGGATATTATGTCACACAGAGGTGAGCAATGGATGGCTATGAATGGAAATAAAGATGACCCAAGGTGCTTTAGCTCAGACATGAATTACATCTCCATAGCACATAGATCACATGCAGTTTTCTGCAAGTTAATACGTCATCCTGAAAGCTGGAGTCAGATCTGTCCCCAGAGAGTCAGATAAGCCTTGAAAAGTTTTCACTAGATTTTGAAAACTTGTGACATAAGCTTTCTGCCTTGACCCAGAGTTTTTGATTCTTGTCCTGAACATTTGAATCCACGAGATCACCAAGTAGGGCTGGGAAGGTGACTCAGCTGGTACAGCACTTGCACAAGTGTGAGGACTGGAGTTCGGATGCCCAGCATCCACAGACAGAGAGTAACACTCGCGTGTAATTCCAGAACTGAGGAGGTGGAGACAGGTGAATCCTGCACCTTGTCAGCCAGTCTAGCCAAATCAGAGAGCTCCAGCTAAGGGAGACCCTGCCTCAAAATGTAAGAGAGTGGCTGGAGAAATGGCTCACCTGTTAGGAGGACTTGTAGAGGCCCCAAGTTCAATTCCCAGTACATAGAATGACTCACAACCACCCTAGCTCCAGCTCCAGGAAGATACAATGCCACCTTCACGGGTACTAATCACACATGTGGTGGGTATATGTGTGTATGTCTATGTATGTGTATATTTATATGTATGTATGCACATATATATATATGTGTGTGTGTATATGTACACATATATATATATGCAGGCAAAACATTTATACCCATAAAATAAACCTAAAAGTATTTTAATGTAAGAGCAACTGAGGAAGACACATGATGTCAACCTCTGGCCTCTATACACATGCACATACACTTGCACCTGCATACATACACATGTGCACATACAGAAATCACTAGGCCATTCCAACTGAACATGGAAGGTAGACTCCTCCTGGGAATTGAAGATCTAAAGTGGCTCCAGGAGATTTAAGGAGCAGTGGTGACATAAATCAGCTGCAGCCCAGGCAGACTCAAACTGTTCCTTAGGTAACAACGATTTGTCAGGAAAGACCTCCAGCCATGACATCAGCTAACAGATGTCACAACCTCATGGTCCCCTGTAGGAAATGCCGCTTGCTCCAAAAGGGGGCATGCTGTCCAACCAACAAGGAATGCCTCCCTTCCTATAGCCACCCCACTGCTAACTGACCTAGGAGGGATAACTGAGCTACATTTTGTGATCTAGGATCCCTGCTGCTTGGCTGTGTAATCAAAACCTGGCGCTTTAATATTGGCTTCTAGTCATGTAGGGCAGGCAGACCTCAGTCACTAACAATTTGCACAGCTCTATCAGCCAATTCATTAAAATAGAAATGTTAATGTGTTTATTTATTTATCATTGACTTAATACACATCTGGCTGGTTCCTTTAGTCTGAAGAGCACTGCCTAATGGACCAGTCAGTGAACACAGGTTCTTACCATTAATGAATAACAACCTAACTGATGCCTTGCTTTCTAACCAATCCAAGTAGCAGCCCATCATGTGTCTGTATCTCTGTCTATCTGTGTGTGTGTGTGTGTGTGTTGTGCAGAGGCCCAGGAACAATATGGTTCTTCAAATGCAGTCTTTTATTTTTTGATACAGGGCTCACTACACAGGTTAAGCTGGGTTGGCCATCAAACCCTGGGGATCATCTTGCCTCTACTTTCCCCAGTACTGAGATTACAAACACACTGCCATGTCTGGCTTTTGTATGTTGATTCTAGGCATTGGACTCAGGATTTCATGCTTATAAGGCAAGAACTTTGCCAACTGAGCCATTTCCCTGACCCTAGTATCATGTCTTTGAGAAGTACAAATAGGAAAGGAGCTAAATTCAGAGTCAGACAAAGAGATCCTATGTCCACTTCCTTTAAAGTGGAAGACATTGGAGTGCCAGAATATTTTAAAGTGCCCTTCAGATTTGTTTGTCGACAGACAGGGCTCAATGGTGTCACTGTGCTCTCTGGGCCTTTCTGGATGTTTCTCTCTAAATATGGTACCATGTAGGGCCAGCAACAAGTAGGATGAAGAATCACAGGAAGAAGTAAGCTATAGATTCCCGTAGCCTCTTTGGAGTTGTTTGAATCCTCAGTTTGATTTCACAGAAAGCTGGATGCAGTGGTACTCACTGCTAATCCTGACTCCCACTCCCGGCTCCCAGCTCTGGGCTCCCAGCCGGCTCCCAGCATGAGATGATAGATGGAGACAAGAGAATTAGCCAAAGGCTTGCAGGCCAGCTAGCCAGGAGCAGGCTGGTTGGCAGAAACAAGAGACCCTGCCTTAACAAGATGGAAAGAGAGAACCAACTCCTGAAAGTTGTCTTCTGATCTCCACATGTATACACACGCACACAAACACACAGACACACACACACAATGCGAAGTAGAAAAAACAATGTTTTGAACTGATACATCTCCTCATCTTCCCTGTTACTTCTGGACAAGCATGTGGACATTAAATGAGCTAACAAAGGTCTAAGCTGTGTGCATCAATGAGGACTGTACCAGATAAGCACTGTCACTTGAAAACATGAAATATGAGATTTCTATAGCCTTTGACTCTACACAATGGGGCTCCTTCAGATGCCATCTTATCCCAGCTGTTCTCTGTCTTGTGCAGAAACCCAAAGAAGGCAGGTAGGAAAGATGACAGATACACAGAGAAAGAGAGCAAAGACAGATGGGCAAGCACCTGAGAGACAGTTGGGACCACAAGGATGGATTAGAACCTTGCTGTCTGCAAGTCCCTAGTATCAGCAGTAGGAGCATCCCACAAGAGTAGCTAGCCATGTTTACCACACAGAGTCACACACATGCAAGTCAAGAGTAGAGATAATTAAATGGAGAGCCAAAAGTTCAAGTGTGGTTGCTATTCAAGCAGGAGAAACAGACAGCAAGATAAGGGAGCATATTAGTTGCCACAGGCCCTGAAGGTTCCCACTTGTGGATACAGAAAGCAAGATGGTCACTGCTCCCTGTCACCTTACAGATGTGACCCAAAATCTATGGCTCTATCTGGAGGTGAATCTATTTGAAGTAGGTTGACACTATCAAAGCAACCACAATTAGAAGCAAAATGAAAAGCCAAGGGACTCCAGGGAATTCCTTCCCAGTGGACTACCCATACAGCTGCTCCCCACAAGAAGATACAACAAGAGGAAGACAGTTGAGGAAAGACACCCAGAATTGACCTTTGACCTCTACATGCATCTACACAGAAAGTAAATGAATAGGGCTGAGGATGTTTTCAATGGTAGAGTGTTAGCCAGACATACCCAAGGCTCTGTGTCCAATTAGGTGTTAATAAAACAAACAAACAAACAAATCCTTTAAGGCCTCCTAGGTGTTTAAGACAGGTCCTTTCCTTCCAAAGGTGTCTGATTCAGAAGGATTTCCAGGGGTCAAATCCAAAGTACTTGCACAGAAGAAAAAGAGCTAGCTGTAGGGAGCCCCCACTGTACTGTCAAACCCTACTTCCTCCATGAAGATGCTAATAACCCAGCTGGGCAGATGGAGGCCCATTTTTACTCTCATCCCAAAACAGTGTTGCCAAGACTGAAAATAGCCTTAGCCAGAGTTTCTCCTCAACAGAATGAAAATCACCAGTTAATGAAGGCCAGGGACTGGCACACACCCTGGAGTTTGGGGTTTGCAACCTGCTAGCTTCCAGACAACCAGCACACCTGACACACCCACCTGCATCATCTCCATCCGTAAGGGAATCCTCAAGGCTGGCTTCCTTCAGAAATTCTCTATCACTGCCAAACCTGAGGCTGTAAAAAGCTGGAGGAAATGTCTACCGGTTCCTGAAGACAAAACATATTGTCTCCCAGCTGGCTATATTGTTTCCTAGAGTTCCCATCCAGACAGGAAATGCTACTAAGTTGAAGGGTGACAATGGATAGCATTCAGGGTAAAGGGACTCTGGCCAGCTCGAGTGTGTCAAGCATGGCTCTGGCAGGCTATACCCTCTCTTCTATTTCCTCTGCCTTGCTGAAAACCATTCAATTAAATTCCTAAAGCTAGCCACTAAGGTCTATTCCCTTATTTGACCACTTCCTCTTCCTGAGGCTGACTACCAAGGTCCAGCGGTCAAAGTATTGAAGTCCAGCAATCAAAAGCCCCCTTTGGCTCACCTAATTAACGTGCCCAATTAAAATTAAATATTTCATCCTAACACAAGGTTTCCCCCTTTACCTTTATAAAGTGCCATTTTCCTATGTGCCAAGTCTGTCTCCTCTCTATCCAGAGACAGTCCTTTGTCCTCTGGAACAAATAACTGCTTCCCCCTCCCCTTCCCTTCCCCTTCTCCCTCAGCCTCTTTCTCCTGTCTTTGTCTCTTACTCCCTCCCGGTCTTCATTCCTCTAAGACGAATAACTCTCCTTTGTGCTGAGAACCTGGTCTTGAGGGTCCTGAACTAATACTTTTCCTTTCATGAGGAATACCAACAATGTGCCAGACAGCAAATATCAGACAAGAAGAACTTAAGACACACAGGGTTTCTTGGCTCACAGTTTGAGTAGACACAGTCTACTGCAGCTAAAAAAAAAAAGCTTTTTGTTGTACTATCTCTGAACCAAACTACTGCAGGCCAAGCAGGGCCTGCTCACCAAAGATTGTCACTACTGGGCTTGGTGACTGTTGATGATCCTTCTCGGAAGGAGGGGCTAGGAAGGAACGTGGGTTCAACACCTGAGTATCCACCACCCATCCCAACCGTGTGCAATTCTGCCCTAATCTCACATGATCCTGGGGAAGGAGCTACACAGGTGAGGAAGGGTGTTCCATCTATGGAGCCTTGGGGAGTCATCATCCCTGCCGAGTACAAGCATCCAGTGTGGCTGCTTTTAGCACTGGAGGGCACCACTCACTGGTACCTCCTGGTCAACTTTGATAGAGCCTCAGTGGCTCTTGAAGCTCTAGAAGGAGGGATAAGTGTTTACATCTCTTGCCAAGAGAAGAAATTTTAGCAACAAGGGCAGCAGGATACTGAGACAACTGGCCACATTGTGTAGCCGGGAAGCTGAGAAGAACAGGAAGTGGGGCCAGCCTATAAAATCTCAAGGTCTGTGCCCAGTGACCACCTCCTCCATCTAAGCTCCTCTTCCTAAAGGTTCCACAACCTTTTTAAGTCGTTTAAGTCGTCTCCACGAGCTGGGAACCCAGCATTCAAACTTCCGAGCTTGCAGAGGACATTTCACATTCAAACCATCCAGCCTCATTTACACAGGACAATAGAGCTAGAGCATAGGCCCTTATACTTCTCTTCCTTGAGGAAAGTAAAGCCCAGAGTGGTTAAGAAGCTTGTACAGGGGCCCACAATCAACAGAAGGCAGTGTGCATACCCATCTATCTGACTCTACAGCCTGTGCACAGAACCCCCATACCTTGGCTTTCACACTTTCTACACAGCAACCATCAGGAAATGCATTTAACACAGTGACACCTGTGTATATGCACACAGAACAAAGTCAAACAAATCATAAACTATCACTACACTTAGCATTCTTTAATATTTTTTATTTCCTTCATTAATAAATTTGGGGGAGGATCTTACTGTAGGCATAAAATTTTGCAGCCTACTTTTAATAAGGGTTCAGCCTCTCCTCTAGCCCACCACCCACCAGAGGTAGTAGAAGAGAAAAGTCATGAGGATATGGGGGAAATGAAGTTCTTTGGGGGAGAGCTTGGTCTTCTTTGGCAGCAGTTCAGTCCAGTCCTGACTTAGCGGCTGCAGACCAGCCCTCTAGGCATCAGACAGCACACGCAAACTGGCAGCTACAGTGCAGTCCTTTTGGCCGGCAGACACCTGGCAGCTGTAGTTCAATCCTGAAGAAACCACAAGGCTCGCCAAGCCAACCAGCAAGGCCGCTGCAGGAACCTCATGAGCTGTTCTTGGGGGAGTTTCTCTCAATGACAGCGTTACAAGTTGAGCTCAACAACACTATGTAAGGCTAGCCAATACATGCATGTCTTTAGCGAAGAGTAGTGAGGTGGAGCAAACCAATGCTCAGTGCTTGTCTCAAAAAACAACAAACAAAAAAAACAAAACAAAAAGAGAAAGCGCAAGAAAGCTAGAAAACAAGGAAGAAAGAAAGAAAAAGAAGGGAAAGAAGAAAAAAAGGAAGAAAGAAAGGTCTTTCAAAAATAATAACACCAACAAGTTGCCCACACAGCGTGGCCCACTCGAAGCAGGAGCCACTAAGGCGTTGAAAGTACGGAGAAGAGAAGGGAAAGGGAAACAGACGATTTGGGCACTCTGAAGAGAGGTGGAGCTGAAGAAAACAATCAGGCAGCTGGGTATGATGGTGTACACCTTTATTCCCAGCCCTTCGGAAGGCAGCTCATGTCCAGCTGGGGCTCTGTCTCCTCATTATTTGGCAGTTTCATTAAGTTCACCTTCAGTTATGTATAAATTTTAAGAAGTCTCTACTGTATTAGGTTTCCATATGACACCTCAAATAGTCCTTAATTTTAACTGTCCCTCCCTCATTCCCTTCTTCCCTCCCCTCCTCTGTTTGGTCCGCCCCTTCCAGATCCCCTCCCCTACCAGCCATCCATAATTATCTATGCTATTCCCCCTCATTCCCCTCCCCCACCAACCATCCATAATTACCTATGCTATTCCCCCTTCACTCCCCTCCCCCATCAGCCATCCGTAATTATCTATGCTACTCCCCCTTCACTCCCCTCCCCCGCCAACCATCCACAATTACCTATTCCATTCCCCCTTCCTAGGGAGAGCCATCCCATCCCTTAGTCCATTATTATCTTTTTGTTCTTTGTTGTTGTTGTTGTTTTGTTTTGTTTTGAGACAGGGTTTCTCTGTATAGCCCTGGCTGTCCTGGAACTCACTCTGGAGACCAGGCTAGCCTTGAACTCAGAAATCCGCCTGCCTCTGCCTCCCAAGTGCTGGGATTAAAGGCATGCACCACCACAGCCCAGCCCCCTTACTATCTCCTTAACTTCTGTGGTTATACAGATTGTAGCTTGCTTATTAATGACTTAAGAGCAGGCATCCAGATATAAGTGAATACATACCATATTTGTCTTTCCAGGTCTGGGTTACCTCACTCAGGATGACATTTTCTAGTTCTATCCATTCACCCACAAATTTCATGATCTCTCTCTTTTTTTTTTTAACAGCTTAGTAATATTTCATTGTGTGAATGTAGCACATTTTCTTTATTCACTCACCTATTGACAGGCACTGGGTCATTTCCAGTTTCTGGCTACTATTAATAAAGCAGTACAAACAAGGCTGAGCAAGTGTCTGTGTGGTAGGATTTAGTGTCCTTTGGACATCTGCCCAAGAGCAGTGTAGCTGAATACTGAGGAAGATCAATGCCCACCTCCTGAGGAGCTGCCACCCTGATTTCCATAGTGGCGGGACAAATTAGCACTCTCAGCAGCAATGGATGAGTGTCCCCCTGCTCCACATCCTCGCCAGCGTGAGCTGTCATTTGTTTTATTGATTTTGGCTATTCTCATGGCTGTAAGATGAAATCTCAGAGTAGTTTTTATTTGCATTTCCCTGGTGACTAAGGTTGTTAAACACTCTTTTAAATGCTTCTTGCCCATTTTAGTTTCCTTTTGTAAGAAGTCTTTGTTTAGATCTGTACCCCATTTTTATTTGGGTTGTGGATGTCCAAGTTTTTTTGTTGTTTAATAGTTTAGACTTTAGCCCTCTACAGGAAGTGTAGTTGGTAAAAATCTTTTCCCATTCTGTAGGCTGCTGCTTTGTCCAAATGACAGTGTCCTTTGCTGTGCAGAAGCTTTTCAGTTTTGTGAAGTCCCATTTATTGTTCTTAGGGTCTGTGCTATTTGTGTTCTGTTCAGAAAGTCTTTTCCTATGCTGGTGAATTCGAGACTACACCCCAGATTCTCTTATCAGAATCAGTGTATCTGACCTTATGTTGATGTCTTTAATTTGTGGGGAACTGAGGTTTGCTGGGGGTGATTAAGTATGGATCTATTTGTACATGTCCCCATTCAGTTTGGCCAGTGCCATTTGTTAAAGATGTTGTCTTTTCCCCAGTGTGTATTTCTGCCTTTGTTATCAAAAATCAGGTGTCCATAGGTGGGTGAAGTTACGTCTAGGTCTTTCAGTTCTATTCCATTGACCAACATGTCTACTTTTGCACCAATACCATACTGGGTTTCATTACTATAGTTTGGTAATACAATATGAGTTTGCAAATCATCAACCTCCTGCATCATCCATGAGTGTTTTAGCTGTCCTGGTTTTGTTGTTATTGTAGTTGTTGTTGTTGTTGTTGTTTCTATATAAAGCTGAAAATTGTTTCAAGTTCTGTGAAGCATTTTAATATTGGAATTTTAACGGCGATTGTGTTGCATCTGTAGACTGTTTTTAATAGAATGGCCATTTTTACTTTATTAACCCTATTAATCTATGAGCACGGGAGATCTTTCCATTTTCTGTTATCTTCTTCACTTTCATTCTTTAGCACCTTCAAGTTTTTATCATGCAACCTTTCACTCACTTAGAGTTACCCCAAGGTATTTTGTAGTTTTTGAGGCCATATCTCTGGGATGAAACCTACTTGATCATAGTGGATGATCTTATGGATGTGTTCTTGGATTCAGTTTGCAGGCATTTTGTGGAGATGTTACATCTACGTTCTTAAGGAAACGTGGTCTGTAATTTTCTTCTATTGATGGTTCTTTATGTGATTTGGATAGCAGGATGATTGTGGCCTCATAAAAACTATTGAGCAATGTTCCTTTTGTGTATATATTTTTGGAATACTTTGAGGAATATTGGTGTAAATTCTTTGTAAGCCATCCCTCTGGCTCTGGGTTCTTTCCGGTTGGAGAGTTTTAATCACTGATTCTATTTCACTAGGGGTTATAGGTCTATTTAAATTGCTTATCTGATCTTGATTTAACTTTGGTGGATTGTATATGTCAAAACAATTATCCACTTCTTTTAGATTTCCAGTTTGGTAGAGGACAGGTGGAGCGGAGTCCTTATGGTTCTCTGGGTCTCCTGGGAGTCTGTTGTCAGACTCTAATCTTGTTATTTTAGATCTTCTCTCTCCACATGTTAGCTAATTTGATAAGGATTTGTCAATCTTTTTGATTTTCTCAAAGAACCAACTCTAGTGTATTGATACTTTGTATTGGTTTTTGTTTCTATTTTATTGATTTCAGCCCTGAGTTTGATTATCTCTGGCCATCTACTACTCTGGCTTTATTTCCTTGTTTTTTCTAGATCTTTCAGGGATGGTGTCACTAATATGAGATCTCTCCAGATTTTTATGTAGGCACTTAGTGCTATGAACTCGGCTCTTACAACCACCCTCATTGCGTCCCATAACTTTGGGCATGTTGCGTTTTCATTTTTATTCAATTCTAAAATGTCTTTAATTTCTTTCTTAATTTCTGTCCTGACCCATTTTCATTCAGCCGGGCGTTGTTCAGTTTCCATGAGTTTAGAAGCTTTCTATTGTTTCTGTTGTGCTGATACCCAGCTTTAATCTGTGGTGATCAGATACAATGCAGGGTGTTATTCCGATTTTCTTCTATCTATTGAGATGTGCTTTGTGTCTTGAGTAAGGGGCTAATTTTGCGGAAATTTCCAAAAGGTGCTGAGAAGAAGGTATATTCTCTGGTGCGTGGGTGAAGTGTCCTGTAAATATCTGCTGGGTCCATTTTGTTTATGATGTCACTTAGCTCCAGCATTTTTCTGTTTAGTTTCGTGTGGATGATGGTGAGAGTGGGATACTGAAGTCTCCCACTATCAGTGCATGACGCTCAATATTTGAGTTAAGCTGTAGTAGTGTTTCTTTTATGAATGTGGGTGCCCTCATGTTTGGTGCATAGAGGTAAGAATTGTAATATCCTCTTGGTAGATTTTCTCATCGACGAGTATGCAGCATCCTTCTCTAGCTCTTCAGGTTCCTTCTGGTTTAAAGTCTTTTTTTTGTCAGATATTAAAATGGCTACACCAGCTCGCCCCTTAGGTATGTTTGCTTTCTCACCCTTTTACCCTGAGGTGATGCCTATCGTTGGTGTTAAGCCGTGTTTATGGGCCAGGTAGTGGTACACACCTTTAGTCACAGCACTTGGGAGGCCGGAAGATCTGGGTTTAAGGTCAGCTTGGTCTACAGAGTGAGTTCTGGGGCAGCCAATGCTGCACAGAGAAACCATATCTCTGGAGTGGGGCGAGGGGAGATATATTTATTGGATGCGGCAGAAGGATGGATCCTATTTCCCCATCTATTCTGTTAGGCTGAGTCTTTTTACTGAGCAATTGAGACCGTGGATCAACATCCAAGTTACTGATGAGGAGTGTTTGTTGATCCCCATTATTTTGTGGTGGTGGGGGTTCTGCTCCCCTTTTGATGTGCTAGTCTGATATTTATTCCTTGTGTTTTCTTGGCTATGGTTAGCCTCTTCAGGCTGAAGATTTCCTTCTAGCACCTTCTGGAGGGCTGGATTTATAGATGCTGCCTAAATTTGGCTTTATCATGGAACGTGTTTCTTTCTCCATCTATTGTGATTGAAAGTTTTGCTGGGTCTGGTAGTCAGGGTTGACATCTGTGGCCTCTTAGTTTGTAGAGCCTCTGTCTAAGACCTTCTGGATTTTAGAGTGTCCATTGAAAAGTCAAATGTTATTCTCACAGGTCTGTCTTCATATGTTACTTTATCTTTTTCTCTTGCAGCTTTTAATATCCTTTTCTTTGTTCTGTACATTTAGTATTTCCATTATTATGTGCCATAGGGGATTTCTTTTCTGGTTCAGTCTATTTGGTGTTCTATGCTCTCACACCTTGGAAAGGACCTTCTTTCTGAGATGGGGAATTTTTCCTCTGTGATTTTATTGAAAATGTTTTCTGTGTCTTTAATCTGGGTCTTTCCCCATCATCTATTCCTACTATTTGTGGATTTCATTTTTTCATGGTGTTTCAAATTTCCTAAATGTTTTGTGCCTGGATTTTGGGGGGAGGGGTTGGTTGTTTTTCATTCTTTGTTTGTTTTTAGATTTAACATTTTTTGACTGAGGTATCCATTTCTTCTATCTTGTCTTCAATACCTGAGGCTTTCTCCTATCTCCTAAGTTCTGTTGGTGAGGCTTGCCTCCTGTTCAACTTCCTAACTGTTTCATTTCCAGTTTTCCCTGAGTTTTGGGTTTTCTTTATTGGTTCTATTTCTACTTGCAAGTCTTGAACTGTTTTCATTTGATTCCACTGTTGATGCTGTTTCATAGATTTTGTTAATAGAGTTGTTCATATCTTCTTTAACGTCCTCAAACATATCATACTTGCTATTTTGAAGTCCTTGTCTGTGCTTCAGCTATATTACATTTCTCGGGGCCTAGTAGGATTGCTGGGCTCTGGTAGAGACATATTATCCTGGCTGTTTGTTTTATCAGGGTTCTCTAGAGTCACAGAACTTATGCAATGGTTCTATACATTAAGGGTATTTATTGTAGTAACTTACAGTCTATAGTCTGACTAACCCGACAATGGGCAACTGTGGTTGGAAAGTCTAAGATTCTAGTAGGTACGTAGTTCATGAGGCTGGGTGTCTCAGCTGGTCTTCTGTATGAGCTAGAATCCTGAAGAGGTAGGTTCCAATAGATGTGTTGGCAAGTAAGTGCAAGCAGGTGGAGAAAAAGAAATCTTCCTTCTTCTAATGTCCTATGTAGGCCTCCAGCAGAAGGCATGGCCCAGATTAAAGACTA
>JADRCC010497945.1:826-11560 GCA_019843855.1 Hylomyscus alleni
TGGTATTCAGTATTTTATGCAGGATCAACAGATCAAATTGCTTTGCACAGCAAGTGCTTTATACACTCATGTCGCTGGACTTCTTGTGTTTTTCTTGTTCTAGACACAATTTTACATTCTCATCAAAATAAAGGGAAAAGTAAGGAAAATATTCAAAAAGTAAATATAAAAGTAAGGTAAATATCCAATGCTTTGAGGTTCAGAATTACCTCCAGAGACTAATATCTCCCATCCGTTTTTTTTGTAGATTTGAATGATGTATCATTTAGCGCAGGTCTCCACAGCTAAAGAGAAGTGTAAGGCATGTGGAACCTTGTTACCAGAGAGAAATAAGATATGGTAAGATTTAGGGAGCTCAGAATTGTGAATAGCAGGAGTGGAGCCATTCCCTACCTGCCTTTATCTGCTCTGGAACAGGTCTCCATGACACCCCTCTGAGGACCATGGACACTGGATCATAATAGCATAAACACTCCGATAAAGTATGTACATTTATATTTGCCATCAAATAAATCAGTGTGAGCAAGCAATGATAGTCTCTTTTTAAAGGATCATCTTGGACAAAGCCTTTGTCGTAAAGAACCATGTGAAGAACTCCCGAGGAAAGCCTCTTTTCTTCTAGCACCTGGGGTACACTTGACCTTCTCTCCCATACAGATATTTCCTCTGGTCGCAAACTCTGCCTCCCCCTCACCTTCCTGCCTGGTATACAGACTCCCAGATGGAAAGGTAGACCCACCGGCAGTCCCCTACCCTTAGTCACATTCCTGACTCCCAGTGGGACAGTGGTTATCCAAAGAGGAGACCAGAAGTCACAGCGTTAGTCAGAGATCCTTCTGTTTCTCCTTCTGGTCTGGTGAAGGAGAACACAGACTCTGGATACACCATCTCTCACCCTCCGAAACCCCACTCAGAGTTCATGTTGTCCCACAACAGAGAGGCAGAACACAGTACAGCAGAGAATAGGTTAACAGTAAAAATGTTAAGGAAAATCTGAAATCAAGTGTACTTTTGAAGACAATTATGTTTAAATACAACATCAGAAGAAAAATTTTTTTAGAAAAAATTAATAGTATATTTAAAAAAATAGTACTATTATGTAGATAATCTTTGGAGAAGACTCCATAAAAGGTAAATAAGAATTATTTTAAGATGTCTATTTTTCTGTGCCAAGATTATACAAATACATTATTAAAAAATTTTAATGGTGAAAATGTGTACTTAGTACTTTTGTAGATAATTTTTTTTCTGTAGAGAAGTGAATACGCAAATTATAAAAATCTTTTGTCATCTTGCATTCATTGTAATGTATTCATTATTTGTTTCTGAAATACACACATTTGGTAAGTAAGGTAGTTCATCAGATAAAGGTCTTGTTGCCAGGCCTGACAACCCTAGTTTTATCTTCAGAATTGTACTATTCACTATTCTATTGCTGTGATAAAACACTATGACCAAGGCAACTTATAGAAAGGTTTATCTAAGCTTTTGGTTCTACAGACATAGGAGTCCATCCTGACAGGGAAGTCTCTTGGTATGGTGGCCAGTATAGAACATGAGGGCTTGTATCTCAAACTATAATCAGGACACAGTGATTGAACTGGGAATGGTCCATCAAGGAGGCCTTGCCCCCTAGACACCCCAAACAGTGCAGATACTTGATGAATGAGTGTTCAAATGCAACAGACTGTATGGAGCATTCTCATTCAAACTGCCACAAGAACTAAGACTGCTTTCTTTTGACTGACACACATGAAGCTGCCTTTCTCTGTCTTTCTCTGTCTCTCTTTGTTTCTTTATCTCTGCTGTCTCTGTCTCTGTCTCTCTTTTATAAAGCATCAGAGAGGACAGTAAATTATTATTTTATGGAGATTCCTGGATGGGAGAACAATTAAGAAAATATAAAAGACTATGAAGAATGAAGTAAAATTCAAGATTTCTTCTAGGAACTCAGTATATAATGTTCTAGTTCAGGTCTAGAGGGGGATGATTTCCTGTGAGGAGGCTGTAGCACCATCAATAAAAACATGGTAATCACAGCTTTGTAAATACGCTTTCTCCTCTATGACTCTGTGGGTACAGATTTCATATATTTATTAAATTTACACTATTTCCTTCTAAAATTTGCTCTTTCTTAGATATTCATACCAACTTAGAAACATACCCGATCATGCATACTTCATTATGTTTTTATTTGCAAAACAAAGTATTATTAATTTTCTGTAATTAACAGATGCAAAGTTCCATTTGGTTTCTACCACGTTAGACATTCAGTAACACAAATCATTGCCCAAATAACAATAATGATAACAATAATGATAATAATAATAATAATAATAGTAATAATAATAATAAACAATGGACTGTCATGTAATGCTGGAGAATTGTCTCAGTGGTTAAGAGAACTCGCAGCTCCTGTGGAAGACCCAGGTTTGGTTTGAGCACCCACACAGTGGTGCCCACCTATGTGTGACTCTAGTTTTAGGAGATTCCCTCTTCTCATTTCTGCAGGCACTGCACACAAGTTGAGTACACACATATATGCAGGCAAAACACCAATACATATAAAATGAAAACTAAATAATTTTTTTAAAAAATTCTGTTATATGTAGAATAGCTTTTAATTTAAATAAAAAGAGAACATCATTCCTAGCTCCAAATCCTGGTGTTGTCTTCTGCCATTCATGTGTGTTGGTATCTAGTTATTTATTTTAAAGTGGTGCTAGCAGGATGGCCTTATTGGGTATCAATGGGAGGAGAGGACTTTGGTCCTGTGAAGGCTTGGTGCCCCAGTATAAAGTGTAGGGGAATGCCAGGGCGAGGAGACGGGAGTGGGTGGGTGGGTAGGGGAGTACCCTCACAGACGCAGGAGGAGAGGGGATGTGATAGGGGGTTTCCAGAGGGGAAATTTGAAAAGGAGATAACATTTGAAATGTCTATAAATAAGATATCCAATAAAAAAGTGGTAATAATGCTTTTTGTAGAGGAGTCAATGTAAATTTTATTAACTCTGTATGATAATAAATATTATAAACAATGATTATGATATGAGTGTTAAATATTATTTTCTAGACTTATTACATATTTAATGTTTTTCACCTTTGTTTTTTAATGATTAATGATATAGGCTGTTCAGAATAGATAATGTGATGTTTTAATTGTTATATACAATGTATAATAATCTGCATAACTGGAATATCCATTGAGTGATATATTATCATTCCTTTATAAGTGTAACATTTTATTTATCTGTACCCCTCATCACAGAAAATTTCTAGCATCTAGTAACCTCTATTGTACCATCTTTTTTCAAAGATATGAAAAGTTTATATTATACCTATGAATGAGATGATGTGGGACATGTTCTGTATGTGTTATATTTCATTTACTCTCCAGGTCCATCTCTACTGTTGAAAAACCATTGTTTACATATATTCTACTTTGTTTAACTGCTCATCTCTTAATGGAATTTTATTTTGGCTAGTGTGAGTGGTTCCAGGGTAATGTGAAAGTGGAGTTGGTGCATGACTGTAATGATTTCATCTTATTTGATAGTATGTGCGATCAGTAGTGTGATCATTGCTGTATATGGTAGTTCTACCTTCAGTTTCCAAACAACTTCCATACTCTTTTCCATAATGTCTCTACTAATTTACATTAACACAATATAGTGGCTTCTGTTTCTTCACCAGCTCACCTGCATTTGTTGCATAGTTGCGAATAAACTCAATTGTAAGACCTGGTATTGTGAACGTTCTACAATAAAACAGGGGGCATACTAAATGATACTGATATGCACAAGGGAATTTTAGGCATAATCCCAGGGGCATAGCAATAAAAAACAAAGAGAAATGTGATTACATCAAAAGTAAGAGCTTTTCCCAGCATAGGAAACAAGAGTGTGAAGTCACAACTTATAAAATGGGAATTATCCATGCAAACAATATAACTAACAACTGGTTAAGAACCAGAACTTGTAAGGAGAACAAGCAACTCAATTACAAAACAGGACAAAAAATAGTTAAAATAGGACAAAATATGAAAAGGCTTTTCTTAAAGGAAAACATAGAAACTTGACACAGAAATTGCTAAATATCATTAACTGTCAGGAAAAAAGAAAGTCTACCCAAAAAAGAAATGTCACTCCTTTCCCATTCGTAAAAAGAGAATGACTTTGTGAATCCAGTTAATGAAACTGAAGCAGAGATCACTAGAGTTTGTTTTGTAAAATGAAGAGATTTTCTGAATAATCATTTTTGAATGTATTAAATAAAACTTGAGGACATGTGTAAAAGCTGTTTTTGTTCAATTTCTTTCCCTCCATTAGGGGTCAAGCTTTCCAAAGACAAGCTCCTTTCTTGGAGAAATCAGCTCATATGACTCCAACTATCCCAACCAATTCTCTGCAATGTATTTTTTGACTCTACAATGTAGAATGTTGAAAGCAATCAGTCTGTCTTAAAGATATTTACACAGAGTACAAAATAAGTTCTTTTTTAAGTTTATATTTATTTACCTTCCCTCCCTCTGTCTGTTTCTGTCTGTCCCTCTCTCTCATGTAAGTGTGTATATGTCTATGTGTATATTTCACATATTCCTTTAAAGATATATCAAACTGCCTTTAGTATATACATTTAATAAAAATACATAGTGCATATAATGTGCTCTACAAAGTATCTTGAGGAATGTAAGAAATGCATGCCATATGTTGTCAGTGAGTTCAGACAAGGGAGATGAAGGGGAACTGGGAAGCCAATATATACTCCTAAACTGAACCTCCAGTTCTTTTCAGTATATAGAGTGAAGAAACTGAAAAATATTGTGATAACAGAGATAAGTTATCACTGTCACCCTCCTTGTTCTGTTCCACCTTGTCTTCTTTTTCTTTCATGTCATAGGTTTTTAAGGTTCTGTATATGAGGAATTTCATGAGTTAATTATCTCCCTGAATCTACCTAATTTTGCTTGACAAGATGATCTATAATTCAATTATTTCCTTACAAATGACATGATTTAGTTATTTATATGGGTAAATAATAATCCACTAGAATAAATAGCTCCTTCTTAATTTTCATCTCCTGTTTCATTAACATTTGTTTTTAGTATTTACAACACAATTTTCCGAAATATGACCAAGTATTTGTGGTTATTCAAACCCCATTATAAGACCATTATAAGAATGTGTGAGACCAGAGTCAGTCATAAGGACAATCAGGATAATTGATCTTGTTTCCTTTACGTTACTATGATAAAATACTTTGACCAAAAGCAACTTAAGGGAGTAAAAGGTATATTTCACCTTATGCTTCCTGAGTAGAGTCTAGCATTGAGGGAAATCAAGATAGGAACTTAAGAGAAGAACTGGAAGGCACGGCTGTTTTCTATTCCATGGATATTACCTTTGAACTGAGAACTTACACCAAAGGATCTACAGCAGATTTCATGAAGGAATGGTGCTAGCTGTCTCAGTCTCTCATGCTTGGCTAGCTTTCTTCTTCAATCCATAACTAGCTATCTATCTACATATGGTATGAACAGTGGGCTTGGTACTTTTAAATTAATGAACAATAATGACAGTTCCCCACAGCCATGTTTATAGGCCAATCTGATCCCAGCAATCCCTAAATGGAGACTTCTTTCTCAGATGACTGTTGTCTGTTTCAAGTTGTCACTTAAAGCTAACTGGTAAAGCTGGTCTTCCCAAAGCCCTTAACATGGAGATATTCTCTCTAGCTCTCAAAATAACAAACATGCTCCCTAGCAAAGGATATGTTAAAAATGAATATCTTACATAGTCTACAAAGACTTTGCTTTGGAGGGCTACATTTGGCTGTGGGTTCTGTAAAAACAGAGTAGGAGAAACATGACAAGCGAAAGTACTTCTGAGAAGCTCAGCATACAACTCTATATAACCTTCTCGTGGAGGTTACACATAATTCAAGGGACTTTTCAGAATCTTTTACTAGAAATATCATTAACATGATCCTTTCAGGTGAAAGAAGGGAAAGGGCAGGAGATCAAAGAGAAGGAGAGTAGAGAGATAATGTCTCAGTCTATGGACACTAAAATTAATGTGAAGAATAAAAAAGAATTTCCCCGTAATTTTTGAGTTTAGGAAATTCATTATCAAGGGCTGAGCAGGCTAGTGCCTGCTGATGGATGTCACTTTTTCCAAGGTAGATTTGTCTGCAGGGTACTCCCAAAGGGATGCCCTCTCGGCCTTACTGGTGTGGAATATTGAAGAGCAGGCCAACGAAACACTTAGTGGCTCTTCTTCCTCAGGAACTTTAATTCTATACATGATTTAACCACTTCTTACTGGCCTAGATTCTTGTTTAGGAGAGAACACATTCAAACCACAGCATATGTCAAGACAGAAAGACTTTAAGAATGTTTCCTTCAGAGCTTTTCTTCTCAGCCTGGCCCTTTTGAACCAATCGGTAGGGTTGGAGGTCGGGAGTGGGCAGAGATTCTGCTTTTGTCAGTTCCAAATGTCATAAAAATCATGGATAATTTACACAATTTTCCCCTTACAACTCTGGAACCTGGGAGTCCCAAGATCAAAGTGTGGCTCCACTTTCTACAAAGGGCTCTCTTTCTGACTCTGAGGTGAATAGTTTCTCATTCTGTCATCACATGGTACACAAAAGAAAAAGATGCAACTTCTAGCTGATTTTTTTTTTAAAATTTCTTCTATTAGAAAGATGGGAGGGTATGGACATCTACAAATGAGTGCAGCCATCTGCTAAGGCTATTGAGGCCAGAGTATTACATGACCCTGGCACTGGAGTTACAGGAAGTTTTGAACATCTAGATGTGTATGCTGGAAATTGAAATCTAGTCTTCTAAAGAGCACCAGCACTATTAATCATTGTGCTACATCTCTAGCCCTCAGGTAACTGTTTTACTGAAGAATGAAGGACATCATGAAAGTTGCACTCTAATGTCTTCATTTAAGCTTGACCACCTCCTAATGAGTCTGTCACCCAACACCATCACGTTCTGGGGACAACTGCTCAATCCAAAACACTCTGGCAGCAACAAAAAGATATAGTTAGTGATGCTGCTACTGATAATTATATGGCTTTGAACAGATCTATCTCTCTGGAGGATTTACTGAATACTCCCTGAAATGATAATGGAATTGTTAGATTGCCTGCATGTGGTGGGGGTGTGACAATAGCTTGATTTCCTTGAGCTGTCATCTGCAGGGGATAACCAAAGTGGGCACTTCAAAATTCTCAGACACTTAACAAGTGATTGCCTTTAAAAAAGTGTTTGAGTTCTTTTCTTTCTTCTACCCTGGTCATTAATTCAGTGGCAAGCAAGGCATGAAAATATAAAGAATTACATATCTGACTCTTAAAATTTTTTTATCATGATAGTCTACATATAGATTTCCTCTTCTTCAATGGTAGTCACTTCCTTTGCTTTCATTATCCCCATGGATGGGACACAGTGATTTCTATCAATTCTGGAAATAATTTCTGCTTTGTTGATTCCTATTAGGGACATTTACTCCTAGCATACAAAGCATACTCTTCATGTAAGAAGAGGCTTGAGAGATGCCTCAAAAGAAAAGATCTTTGACAAAAAAACAATGCCCACTCATGAAAAAAGTACTGGAGAGATTAGAAACAAAAGAGACAAACTTAATAAAATTAGGGCATTTTTTATTTCAATTTTTATTATTATTTGATAATTTCACAACTATACTCCTTTACCAAACTTCTGGCATCTTTGTTCTTTCTTTATTTAAAATTTTTTAATTGGATATTTTCTTTATTTACATTTCAAATGTTATCCCCTTTCCATTACCCTCCCTCAAGAACCTCCCTATCCCATCATCCCTCCTCCTGCTTCTATGAGGGTGTTCAAATTCCCTTACACTGGGGCATCGATTGAACACCTTCAAGGGCCTCTTCTCCCATTGATACTTGAAAAAGCCATACTCTGCTTCATGTGTAACTGGAGCCATGGGTCCCTCCATGTGTACTCTTTGGTTGGTGGCTTAGTCCCTGGGAGCTCTGGGGGGGAGGTGTCTGGTGGGTTGATATTTTTGTTCTTCCTTTTGGGGTTGCAAACCCTTTCATCTCCTTCAGCCCTTTATCTAACTCCTCCATTGTGGACTAAATGCTCAGTCCAATGGTTAGCTAAGAGCATCTACCTCTGTATTTGTCAAGCTCTGGCAGAGTCTCTCAAGAGACAGCTATATCAGGCTCCTGTCAGCAAGCACTTCTTCTCGTCCACAATAGTGTCTGGGTTTGGTGACTGTATATGGGCTGGATCCCCAGGTGGAGCAGTCTGCTCAATGATAAATTAAGGCAATTTAAATCAAGCCCATAGAAAACATCAACTTAAATGAAGAGAAATTCAAAACAACTTCATTATAGTGCTTGGAATATTAGTTAGTCTAATAAGACAACAGGAGATTAAAATTTGTAAAGATGTCAAAGTATCTTTTATTGCAGATGATATGATAGTATAAAGTATCCTAAAAATTTCACTGAGAAAATCCTAAAGCTGATAAATTCTTTCAGCAAAATAGCTCAATACTAAATTAAATCACACAAATTAGTAGTTTTCCTATATACAAATTGTAAATGGACTGAGAAATAAAGGAAATAATACCATTCACAGTAGCCTCAAAATATATAAGATATCTTAATATAATCTATAACCAACCTGTTGTGGGAATAATAAAGAACTCACCCCGCAAACTCTCTTTCTCACCAGTCCATGTTCTAGTAACAGTACAGTCGGGCCTCAATACTATACCCTGGCTCATTCTTGCTATTTTCTCCCAGCTTGCAGCAACATGTTGCTCACATGCAATACTTTACAAATGCCCACAATCATTCATCTAGTGCCTAGTACCCAGTAAAGAATGACACTTAAGGCTTAATTATCTAATCAGGTTTATATAATAATCAGGTTACAATTTATAAGATGCCAATATAATAATTTCAGAGCCCAATGATAAAGACAATATTTTATCCCAATTATCCTAACCGTATAAAAACCTTAACTTGGTTGTTATAACCACACTGGGTCTGAATCGTCGTCTGTCTCCCTCTGCCTCCATGATGAAGGTTCTCCACCCCTTATTGCTCTCTGCCCTTTTTCTTCCTTCACTCCTACCTCCACCTCTCTGTCCAATCACAGGTCTGTCACTGCCCTAATGTGATTAGACAGAGAAAATGCTGCAACACCAATCAAGTGAAAGACTTGTGTGATAAAGTGTTCAATATCTGAAAGAAAGAAATTGAAGAAGATACCAGAAGATAAAAAGATCTCCCATGCTCATGGAACAGTAGGATCAACATAGTAAAAATGGTCAACTTACTAAAAGCAACCTACAGATTCAATGCAACCCCATCAAAATTATAACACAAATTCTTCATAGATCAGGAATGGACTATTTTCAGCATCATGTTAAACCACAAGTCCCAAGGTAGCTGAAATATAATTCTGCTCATTACAAGCTGCATTGGAGAACTATAGTAATGAAAGCTGCAAGGAATTGTCACAGAAACAGACACATCAACTTTAGGATCAAATTGAAGATCCAGACATAAATTTCCACCCTTATGGGCACCAGATTTTTGATACAGAAGTCATAAATACATTCAGAAAAAAACCTCAGCATTATAAAACATATGTCAGACTGATGTCTACATGTAGAAGAATGCAAATAGATCCATACTTAGCACCCTGCACAGAACTCAAGTCAAAAGGGATCAGAGACCTCAACATAAGACTGCATACACTGAAACTGATAAAATAAAAAGTGAGAAATAGCCTTGAATGCACTGACATAGAAAAAGACTTTCTGAACAGAACATCGTTAGCAAGACACTAAAATGTACCATTAATAAGTGAGACCTTATGAAACTGATAAGCTTCTACATGGGAGAGGACACTGTTGTTCATACAAAATGTTTGCCTACAGAATGAAAAAAAAAGTAACAACTACATATCTAATAGGTAATATAAAAATATAAAGAATTCAAAAATATATATCAAATAAAACCCAAAAATGACCCAATTAAAAGTGAAGTACATATTTAAATAGAAAATTCTCAAAAGAGAAAGCTCAAGTGATTAAGAAACATTTAAGGAAATATTAACCATAGTTAGCCATCAGGGAAATATAGTTCAAAACTACTTGGACAATTCATCTTACACTTGTCAAAATGACTAAGATCTATAAAACAAGTAGCAATTCATACTGATGAGGATATGAAGTAAAGGGGAACACTCATCCACTGATGGTGGGAGCTTGCATGACCTCTATGGAAATCAATGTGTGAGTTCTTCAGAAAGACACTATTTAATCTATATCAAGATGCCTCTTTTACCATCTATACTCTTGGGCATAATCCAAAGGATTCTACATCTTATTACAAAGAAACATACTAAAAATGTTTATTGCTGCTTTATTAGTAATAGTAGGAAATTGAAAACAACCTTCCTTCAATAGAAAAATAAAATATGTGGTATACGTACACAATGGATTAATACTCACAATGAAGCACCAACTGACAATACATTAAGCAGAAAGTTAGAGATCTGGAGCACTTAGCCATAAATGAGATGGATGTCTCTGTCAAATCCTTCAGTTCAGGGCTCAAGGAAGCTTCTGGAAGAGGAGTAAAAAAATCAAGTGTAAGAGCCTTACAGAATGTAGTACACAAAGGAAACAAAACTCTCTAAATCAATAAGCTCAATATA
>JADRCC010498005.1:0-43838 GCA_019843855.1 Hylomyscus alleni
GGGGGGGATGGCTAGGAGGAGCGGCATTTGGATGTATTATATGAGAGAAAAATCTATTTCCAATTTAAAAAATATATTGAAAATGCAATACACAGATTTCCCATAATCTAATAAATTGTGCAACGTTTACAGTTTAATTCATAACTGGGTAGGGTCGGTACACTAATTTCTATGTCACTTCTGTGGTATAACTACTACTTTTGTTGAAATTTCTTAAAGCCAAGTGGATTATTTCAGGGTAGTATTGCCTATGAAACTCAAAAGACATTTTACATTTCGGGAAGTGGACTTCTGACTCGTCTCTACATCAATGTACAGGTTATGAAGAAATCACCTCGGAAGATTAATGATAGGCATGAAATAAGAGTGTATACTCTATCCATATACACCATCTATCAAATGACCGGAATGGGTAGAAATTTTCCAATGTAATAAAGTTTTATTTGCTTTTTGTTTTATTTCATTTTCCTGCTTCAAACTTGACCTGTACTGACTGCCATTTTGCCTGGTGAGCTCACAGCACCTTATTCCCTGATCAGATGATCACATGGACAAACTGAGCCTCTTTCCCAGGTAAAGCCTTCTTTACAAATGTGCTGCCTTTTTCTCTTCCTCCCTTTGTCATTTTATTTCTTCTGGTGGCCTTTTCATTTGTCATTGTTCTTCTTTCTTTGATTCAGTACCTACGGACAGGTACTATCAATGGATTCCTGATCAGGGAATAACATATTGAGAGACACACAAAATGACACCTGAAAGTGAGCCTGAATCACCAGGCACAGTATGATCTGAGAACATGGGGAATACAAGAATCTGAAGTCTTCGGGAGTCAGAAAAACACCATAAAAATTTTATGCTTATCAAAGTAAAAGAGAGATGAGTGTTGATACTTACCCTAATATTCCCTTCTCTGAGTAGCTTTTATTCACGAATCAAATTAAGGATATATTCTTGACCGATCTTCCTCTCTTGGTTTAATTGCTTTTACTATTTGCTTTTCTCTCTGTTTAGAAACAGTTAATAAAACTTTGAAATATTTATGAATGCAAACTGATGGTGTACTATATCTGAAAAGATATCTGAATCCAGTTAATGAACATGTTTCTTTCCTCACGTAGTTATGATTGGATACTGAGCAGCCTTAAGGATCGAGTTTTAGGAAATCTTAAATATTCATAAAACTTCACCTGTAATAATGCTATTGCATATCATAAGCTAGAGCTTATTCGTTCTGCTAACTGTTATGCATCATAGGCCAGAACTTACTCATTCTGCTAACTGCATTTTTGTACTGACTATATGCTACACTTTTTATACCATTTCCAACCTACTATTTCACTGTATTTCTGGAAATCTTAATTTGCTTATGATGAGTGAGACCATATAATATTTCACTTTCTGTGTGTGACTTATTTCCTTTAGTGTAATGTCTTCTGTGTTCATCCATATTGTAAGCTATGAAAGGCCTTCCTCTTTACTTAAAAGACATATTAGTATTTGAATATTCACTCTAAAGATAAATGACAAGTAGTTAATATATAAATATATATACATATATATGGTGAAATATGGATATTTCTAACTCATTCTGCTATCCACAAGAGAATAATCAGGGTCATTCATATGTTGGATCGTTTGATGGACAGTTTGATGAACATGGTAATACAGATACCTCAAGGTACCATTTTTTTTTTTTTACATAAACCAAATTGGAGTTATTAGATCTTATGCTAGCCCTATTTTTAACCTTGTGTTTTCCATTAAGTTCATACTAATTTGCTCTGCTGTCAGCAGTGTACATGAATTGTCCTTTGCCACATCATTGCACACACATTTATTGTTCTGTACTGACCCGAGGATGGTCTGGCCTGCCTTACCTGTGTCTTCCTTTTCAAATGAGTGAATTTATCAAGTATGTAGCAAACCAAAGTAAAAGAACAATTAACACAGTGAAAACAGAAACAGCAGACCGAGGCAGTTGAACCCAAGTGACATTCAAATGACCCGGGCCGGAACAGCAGAGCTCCTTGCTACCAGCCCCAGTATTCTGGGTTCTTGAATGAAATACACATACACCACACAACCTTTATATTTTGATATGCCTTTAACAGCTTAATGGCTGGACCACTTTCAAACCTGATAGAGTAAACTCTAATTTAGATAGATTAAGAAATAAAGTACAGGGTACATTTGTTTCAAAGGGTCACTTTTGTCTTCAGTACTTTCCTTACAATAAGTGTTCCCAAGTTTTTTTTTTTTTTGATATAGTTAAGATTTTAAATTTTGTCAATAACTAATCATTTCATATCATTTATATAATACGAAATCAAGTTATTACTTGTGCGTGCGTGTGCGTGCGTGCGTGCGTGCGTGCGTGCGTGTGTGTGTGTGTGTGTGTGTGTGTGTGTGTGTGTGTGTGTGTGTATGCACCCCTTTGGCAACAGTACATGTATGGTGAGAGGACAACATCTGGTACCAGATCTTTCTGCTTCTACCTTGCTTGAGACAGAGTCTAACCTGTTGCTCATTCAAATTAGCTGGTTCAAGATTCTCACAAGAGTCTACGGCCATACCACCCTGAACGCGCTCGATCTCGTCTGATCTCGGAAGCTAAGCAGGGTCGGACCTGGTTAGTACTTGGATGGGAGACCAACTCGGAATACCGGGTGCTGTAGGCTTAAAAAAAAAAAAAAAAGATTCTCCCAAGATTCTTCTGTCTCTACTTCTCATCTTCTCATAGCGTTTATTAGGATTAGAGATTTATGCACTACTGCATTCCTTAATCAGCATTCTGGGATCCAAAATCAGGAAGTCAGACTTGTGTAACAAGGGCTATACCCGCTGAGAAATCTCCATCAACCCAACCTCCATTTTCTAATCCTGCCCGTTAATAGGACTATAATTATCACTTAAATCCAAGAACACACTATTACAGCTATAGTAATCTACATGAAATTTCTTAAAGCGAAGACTTATTTTTAATGTATTAATATCTATTTTGGTTATGTGTAAAAAAGTTTCTCAAGAAATATCTGAAAAATATCTACTTGAAAGCTCTGGATGTCCTATAAAAATAAGTACTATATGAAATTATTTGAAATGATATATGTACATAGTATGAATACAGAATAATATCATTTAATAAATTTGAAATACTGTATATTTTTCAAATAAACAAAAAGTTCCAGGTTTTAAAGCTATTGAAAACAAAATTTGTTTCAGTAAAAAAAAAAGTTAGCTACAGCTTTCTTTTTCATAAGATGAAAGCACATTTTCTTTTACTTTATAATTTCTTGAAACAAGTAAAAAAAGCAGAACTTCTAAAGTAAATTCATCAAAACATCCCCCAAAGCACTTTGCTTTACCATCTCTCAAATGAATACATACAAGACCATTTCCCAGATCTTCCTTGGTGAAATGTGGAGGAATAAATCCATAAAAGTTTATAGTGTTAACAATGTGAGCTACAGTATACAGTGAGATACTGTTTGACAGTATATATTCTTTTCTATAAACAAAATGCAATCCTATCTCACTGAAATGAAATTATTAGTACTAATTATGGGGGAAGGAAACAAGATAATTAGAGGGATGTTTGAGGTGAGTTATGGGAAAGGCAAATAAAAGTTTGAATCATTACTCAGAGAAATTCTTGCTGTGAGAACTCAGCAAGGAGAAAGGATTTGGCTAGAGGAGTAAAGCGAGAGTTGTTGGCTTCTGTTAGACTGGTTTCTATCAGGAGTCTCCACCTTAGAGAGAATGGGAAGGACCACAGTGTAACAACTCATTGATGTCCTCCTAGCAAAGTAAAACCTGAAACTTTCCTGGGCTTTCCACAGTCCAGCCTCGGAACTGAAAAGTCTAGAGGACCTGAAAAGCACAGCCTACACAAGAAAAGAGTGGTTTTAGCCAGGTGGTGGTGGTAAGCGCCTTTAGTCCCAGCAGAGGCAGGTGATTCTTGAGTTCCTGACTAACGTGGTCTACAGAGTTTCAGGACAGCCAGGGTTACACAGAGAAACTGTATCTTGGAAAAAACAAACTTTGAAAAGGATTTGTTTTTAAAAGAAACAGTGACACAAAATGGGTATTAGTTAAACATATCTGAAAAGAAACAGATAGCATTCTTTAAGTGGTTTGATCATTGTAATCTTACCAAATTTATCTCTGTAAGTTTACTTTTTATTTTAGTAGTTATGTAAAGCATTTTAAACAATCATAACCTTGACTATATTTTCCTAGTTTTTTTTTTTTAGAGCATCAGTCCCTGATAATATGTTTATAGGAGTTCATGTGTTTGAATCTCATACATGTAGAATCTTGAGGACAAAAAACTTATGAGGCATAAAAAAGGACTATATTCTATAAAGCATTAAGTACTAGAGCCAATATATTTCAACTCATTTTCTGACCGAAAAGAAAACAGAAGTGCCTTATTATCACTGTGGATAGTCTGCATTTCTTGGAAAGCTATCAAAACAAGAAAATCTTGAAAAACTGAATTAGAGGAAAAACTGAAAAATAAATATGTTAAATTAAAAGATACTTTAAATTGTTATAGGAAAATCACTATATACTAAGAAAACATAATAAATATTTTTAGAATAGGTACTTGGTTAATTTGAGCAAACATCTAAATAAAAAGGGATTGATTATTGATCATTAACACAGACAACATAGTAAAAGTGACTTTTTTTCTTTTCATAGATGCAGCCAAAAATATAGCTTTGAGGATTTTTATTTGGTTTTACCAATTACATTGGATAAGTATATGCAAAATAAAATCTTGTTCTGTTTTCTTTTACCTGCTTGTGTGTATGTGTGCACACATAGAAACATGCACATGTATACACACACACACACTGTGTTCATATTAAGGAATAAAATAATTTTGAATTTTGATAATTTTATTTAAATCAGAGATTGCTGACCATCCTCAGTTTGTAGGTAGTAGGAGAGTCATAGGGTTTGGACTGTTTGTTACCCTAGCCTCCTAAGATACCGTCTTAGTCAGGATTTTTATTCCTGCACAAAACATCATGACCAAGAAGCAAGTTGGGGAGGAAAGGATTTATTCAGCTCACACTTCCACACTGCTGTTCATCACCAAAGGAAGTCAAAACCAGAACTCAAACAGGTTAGGAAGCAGGAGCTGATGCAGAGGCCATAGAGGGATGTTACTTACTGGCTTGCTTCTCCTGGCTTGCTCAGTTTGTTTTCTTAAAGAAGCCAAGACTACCAGCCCAGGGAAAGCACCACACACAATGGGCCGCCCCACCCTTGATCACTAATTGAGAAGCCTTACAGCAGTTTCTCATGGAGGCTTTTCCTTAAGGCAGGATCCTTTCACTGTGATAACTCCAGCTTGTATCATGTTGACACCCCAAATCAGCCAGTGCAGATACCATTGTGTTTTTCTTATTTAATTCTTCTTTAATCAGTAAACTGAATTTCAGTTCATTTAACTAAACATAGACAATATCTACTTTCTTAGTGTTTGTGTCCATCTCTTCTCTTCTCTACCTCCATTTTAATTTCCTTTCTTCATGACTACCTAACATATAATAATTTACAGATCCAAATCAAGCGATAAGACATTCTAATAATTTTATATTTCCTATAAATTTTTAACACTGTTATGGTTCCCACTTCATTAAATAAATGATTCCATGATGTAGGCAAAGGTGAAACATGAAATTGTGGGTCTTGAAAATTATAACATTGCAAACATAATGTGTTTTGACTTTCTTCTAGAGAAATAACTCGCGTAAGCACAATAAAATGAACAACTATTACAAAATTCCCACAAGAGAATTGGTCTCAAAAATTATGTCACCATGCTGTTTAATATTTCTCTAGAAAGAAGATAGGGCTTTCAATCTACCTTAAGTAATGAAATTATGACTGGATACTTCTTCATCCACTGATATTTTACAAAAGAATCTAACAAAAGGAGTAGCCTTTCTGAAATTCACACTCAACTTCCAACTATATACATAATGTTTGTATAAACATATATAATAATGCTCACAAATATGAAGCATTGTAAAGAAAGTGATCACTGAAATTTAAATTTTAAATTTTAAATTAATTGAAATATATTTTCTGGTGTAGGGGACTGGAGAGACCGCTCAACGTTTGCAAGCACTGGCTGTTCTTCCAGAAGACTCAGGTCCAATTCCAAGCACCACATTAGAGTACACAATTGTCTGTGGCTTCAATTCCACGTGGCCTCACACCCTCACACAGACACACATGGAGGCAGAACATCTCTATGGAACCGTCCTGCAGTTCCAAGAACCTGGGTTCCCTCAGCTGGAGGTTTTAAAGGACCTGAAAAATAAAGGGTGGAGAAACAAGAGAGACCGAGGCCAAGTAGAGTTCGTATCAAGGCTTCACTTTACTTAGAAATATTTAGAGAATATATAGGCACAGAGAAAACTGAAACCGAATCTCCCGGTACACGATATTTGCATAACATAAACACTGCAGCAGACATTAGAGACCAGAGTCTCCAGCAACATAAAGTCTTCGGGCAGGTAGGTGTATGTCAGCATGACTTCCAGGCAGCTCTGCTTCAAAGAGAACTGACAGTCTGTAGAGGGCTATTGTCTTGGCCTTGCAGGTGGTAGCCTTCAAACTGAGACCGCCAGAGTCCATGACTGAGCAGAAGGGGGTGTGGGGTGGAGGCAATAAACATCAATGCACATAAAATATAAACTAACTATTAAAAGCTATCATTTAAAAACATTTTCAGGTGTGGATCCACACGATTTCTCCAAATTAGGGAAGAAATAACCCTGGTAGAGTCCCATTCAAAGACTGAGAAGACTATAGAGCAACCAAGAACTCGAAGTAAGGCAAGGGTATTGAAGTAAATCTTTGAATCTCTGACTTAGTCCAACTTGTTATTAGAAATCACATCATACAGTCTTCTAGGTAACTGTGCCCGAATTGTTGGCACCTGAATGTTTTAGCACTGGGGTTCTCAACCTTCAAACTGATGTGACCCCTTGTGCTGTCGTGACCAACAAATATAAAACTATTGCATTGCAACATCATAAGTGTAATTTTGCTACTGTTAGGAATCATAATGCAAATATCTCAAATGCAGGATATCTGATATGTGATCCCTGTGAGAGGGTTTGAACCCCAGATGTTGCGAATCACTGCTAACAGATCTTTACAAGTTTCCCTTAACTCTCATGCAAAAATGGATTGTGTACCTAGTAGATAGAAATATAAAATCCTTCATTTAGTAAACGACACCTAAATGTTCAGTTCTTTATTTTGTAGTCACAGCCTTAATAATGGGGAAAATTCTTGAGGTAAGTAAAAACTATTATTTAATTTTTATTTTCTTAGTTTCTTTCCTGGCATGCTGCATTCCAAGAGAGAAAAAGATTATATTTTATAAATCATTTAGATTTTTTTGGAATTATTTAAGAGTCTTGAGACAAGAAGAGTTTATCTAAAGAGAGGGCTCAAAATATTCCTTTTTCATTTTTTGTATATGAGCCACTCTGTGGATAAGTTCTTTGTGTCTCATAATGAGATAAAGGTTACACAGCAGTGAACTTAGGCAAGAAAGTTTTACTGAAGAAGAAATTGCCTCTCCTGGGTCCTTATTCAATTTTAAGGACATGGGCAAAAAGAACTAAGCTCATCAAGAAGTTAAGTTTCTAGGCCAGAGGCTTTGTACCTATCTCCAAAGTAAATATAGCCTGTGATGATAAAATATCTCATCGCATAGTAGAAAAAAATAGGTAAGCTTTAAAGAAAAAGAACATCTGAGTTGTTTCGGCAATTAATTTCTCAGATGTCAGAAGACCAGAAAAGGATAGTTTCACAGTCGTGGATTCTAGTATTTAAAAACCTGTATTCCTCAAGGTAATGATCTCTTTACAGGATATAGGGGAAAGATATTTTTTTCTTAACACCCCATATGGTCATCATTCCTCAGTAAGGTTTGGCTACTTTGTAAAAGTAACTTTTATTTGCCAGATATAAGTGCTGTCTCAGTGGCTTACTGAAGAATATGCTCACCCTTTCTAGTTCTTTCTGATCTTTGGCTTACTGGTTCTGGCTCAAACCTCTCTCCAATCTGACTGATTCAATCTTACTTCTCTCAGCTTCTAACTGAATTGTTCTGCTTAGTCTTAAACTAACTCTGGCAATTTGTTTTCATCTTCTGACTCCTCATTCTCTGGCTCATTCTATCTTCACCTGCCACTTGTCTCTGTAAAACTGGCCTCTGTTGACCTGCACTGAACTTCACAAACTCACAAAGGAGTTCATCTCCACTGCACTAACTGAATTCAACTCTTCACTGCAAGGAACACTACCTCTCCCTCTGTCCCTCCCCCTCTCCCCCTCTCCTCCCCCTTCCGTCCCTTCCCCTCCCCCCCTCCCCCTCCTTCCTCCCATTCCCCTCCCCCTCTCCCTCTCCCCTACCCCTCTCTCTCCCCTTCCCCTCTCTCCCTCCCCCTCTCCACTTCCCCTCCCCCTGACCTTCTCCTCTCCCCTTTCCCCTCCCCTTCCCCTCTCCCCCTCACCACATAATATAATCTCTTCCAAATATCTTATCGGATTTTTTAATGCAATACCCATTGTTCTACATAATATTTCTAATAAAAATACTACAACAAATTAGAATATCAGAAAACCAACATAAAGTGATATTCTGCCAAGTTCATGGTTGAATCACGTGTGGTGAAAAGTAATAATTAATACAATAACTTTAATTTTCCTGATATGAATATTAGAAGGGGTTTGAGTATGTGGCAACCACAAATAGTGTCAACAAGAAAGGACTTCTACACAACAAATAAGTTAGACTTAATATGTAAACAATTTGTTTTTATTCTCCAGGGAGAGCTGATAGTAGTACACCTGAACCCTACTTTAAAAATGAGAAAAATAATATCAGGATGATAGTGATATTAAATGAGTTAAATGATTTCTCTTGTGGACAGGAAAGTTCTTTTTTCATGCCTCATTCATTATAAATTGTTAATTTAAGATGTTCTTCTTAGTACTTAACAATAAGTATTAATAGCTGACAAAATATGAAGTCTAAAACCATTATAGAAATGTTAGAATAAAAAGTCTCAGAGATCCAACAGAAAATACATGGCAATGTTTCATTTCCTGCTATTCTGGCATGTCCCAACTCTTCTGTATTGTTACCATGACATACACACACATATGTGTATACATACATATGCACATGCCTACTTATTACCAAGTAATGGTTGTAGTTTTCAGCTTGGGTTCCCCTTACAATTCATATATTAAACTCAACCCCCTCTGACAATGGTTTATGGTGGCCAGGCCTTTGAAGAAAATTTAAAAAAGCAAAACTAGAATTAGTGATCCATAAAGGAAATATATTGGTCCACTATGTCATGAGAAAATATACCTAGTGGTTATCATTAGGAACAAACCCTTGCCAGACAGCAAACCTACTGAGTATTGATCTTGGACCTTATTGACTCTAGACCAAGGGGTTTCAATCTGTGGGTCATGACCCCTTTGATGGTCATATTTATTTATACTACAATGCATAACAAAATACAAAATTCATAGCAAAATTATAACTATGAGGTAGTAATGAAGCAAATTTATGATTTGGGATCACCACAACACTGGGAACTGTAGTGAAGGGTCCCAGCATTAGGTAGGCTGAGAGCCACTGCTTTAGACTGAGAGTAACAAATCTGTTCTTTATGAATGACCCCCTCTGATGACATTCTTCTTCAGCATCACGAATTAAGGCCATGATTTAGTTTATTATGTCCTGCTATAAAAACGCCAGAGCATGTGCCATTTCTAGAAAGTAAAACTGCCATTCACAGTCCTAAAGGATGGAAATTCTAACAGAAATAGTGATGGGTAAATCAGTCTCTTCTGAGGCCACTGAGTATTTTCTGGTAGGATGCTAGGAAAGATCCCACTCCTAAAAGCTCCATTTCATAGGATTTAACTTGTAAGTGGGAGTCCTGATTTCCACACTTACATTGTGACTGTATTCCAACTTGGAATTTAGAGGGACCAAACACATACAGCACAGCAGAAAGGAACAGAGCACAGACATTATCTCTCAGGGAGACTTATCTCTCAGGGAGACATTTATTCGTGCCCTCTAGGTACTCTTATCTTGTCATCCTTCGTATGGTTTTGGGGTTTTGACTGTAGGCTACTAATGAGAACTACACATAAACTGTTGTTTCAAAGGTAATTGACTACGTTACAACATTCTACTCTGAGACTTAAAGGTCATTTATAAATTAAGAAAAATAATTTATTGGATAAAATGAAGAATTTTTGTCAGAACTCATACGATACTGGGTTTAGATTAGCTTTTTTTTTTTTTTTTTTTTTTGCCTTTGGAAGCATAAATATTTCACTTCGTGGTAAAATAAATCTCTTTTCTCAAGAAGCAAAGAATCATTTAACTGGAAAACCTGTACAGATAATCTGACAAAGTAGTAATGAAATATTTCCTGAAGTTAGTTATTTTTTAAATAATGAGATAACAATTAATGACAGTGCCAATGACCTAAAATAGAATTACTTGGTTTAAAAATCACTCTCATTCTTGTTATAAAAACTGGGAATCAAAAGGCTAGAGCAATGGTTCTCAGGTGAAAAGCACTGGATGCTCTTCCAGAGGATTCTGGTTCAATTACTAGCATCCACATTGTAGTTCACAACTTTCTGAAGCTGCAGGTCTAAGAGAGCCAATTCCCTTACACAGACATACATCGATGCAAAAAATGGAGTCACATAAAAAAAAATTAAAAAATAGAAATCAAATAATTTTCTAGACTCAAAGTCTTAGTTTTTACTATTACTGATTATTTCACTGTGTATGAACAGCAAGTATTTATTTCAGTATGGACTCTCTTTGTTGCCTAAGCTGGCATAGAGTTTGTGTAGTGTCAAAGTCTAGCCTCTAGTTAAATAACATTTCTACAAACATACACTAAGATAATATTTTAAATGAAGAGATAAAAATATTTAAAGGAGATAATTTTCATGGAAATCAATAGGTATATTGATATTAGGCTCATTAATAAACAGATGGCAAGTAAAAGGTGAAACTTTATGTTGTAGTTATGGTCTCTAATATGCTTTTAATTAATTAATTAATGAGTTTCAAACTGTGTGTATATGTCTGTGTCCAGCATATTCAGACACACACACACACACACACACACACACACACACACACACACATATATATATATATATATATATATATATATATATATATATATGGCATATTGTGGAGATCACATGTAAACTCTCAGGAGTTGTTTTTCTCCTGCCATTTTGGGATATACATCTTTAATACTAGTGTATTAATGAGTAAATGCATTCTTGATAATAGGATTGAATACTCAGGTAATTGAGCTATTAAATTTGTTTCCTCTTTCGGTCCATCTTTCTGCTGTCCTAAGCTTATCACATGGACTTATTATCAGTTGCTCTTTAGACTTTTTCTTGTCTCTGTTCATTCAATCCCACATCCTGTGGTCAAATGGCATCTTGTCACAGACACTGGAGTTCTTTGATTATTCATCTTAATTTTTTAACAATTTTCCATATTCATTCTCCAACTTTCGTCTATAAGCTGGAAATCTCAATATTATATTCCCATAACTTTCTTCAGAAAGCCCCAGTTTTGGCTTCTTTAGTCAGCTTAGACACAATTTAAATTTGGTGCCAGGGATCTATCAATAATACTATTTCTTACTAATAAATTTTGAAGATGGGAAATAGGCAGATTTAGTTTTCAATCTGAGCTTCTGATATTTGCTTTGAATATTATATTTTGTTCAGCAGCAAAAATATTGGTGGATGTATTAACTCAACTGAGTGTTTTAGAGTGCTACCACTTGTAGGATAATATAGAACACAAGTCCTTGGCACATTTTTAAAATTAAAAAAAAGTATCACACTAAAAATATGAATGAGTAATAAATATTTTTGGCCTTGATCCTATACAGAAAGTGCAATCAAATTTATACTCCTCACAATCAATGCATCAGAGGTCCTGTCTCCTATATGTTGTCAGAGATTTTTTTCTCTGATATCTTCACCAGAGTCCAGTAACCTTGACAACATTTTCCCCCATTTTAAAAACATGCAATCACAAATGCAGTTCTTTTCATGATGATTCAAATATTTCCTGTTACTATATCCAAATATCCTCTCCATGTCTTTGAAAAGATGAACAAAACCTGGCTATAAAATGACTCAACCCAAAAGCAACCCATCAACAACAGAAATCCCTTTCATGGTAGACAGTAGCACTTAGAGTTGGTTTTTTGGTTTTTTGGTTTTTTTTATTAGATGTTTCCTTTATTTACAATATCTCCTTTCCCAGGTTCCCCTCCAAAAAAAAAAACAAAAAAACAAACACTAAAACAATTCCCTGTTCCCTTCCCCCTCTCCCAGCTCACCATCCCACCCCCTCCTGCTTATTGGCCCTGGCATTCCCCTACATTGGGGCATAGAACCTTCACAAGGCCAAGGTCCTCTCCTCCCATTGATGACTGACTTGGCCATCCTTTGCTATATGCATGCTGCTGGAGCCATGAGTCCCCCTGTTTGTACTCTTTGGTTGGAGTTTTAGTCCCTGGGAGCTCTGAGGGTACTAGTTAGTTCATATTGTTGTTTGTCCTAAGGGGCTGCAAACTCTTCAACTCCATTGGTTCTTTCCCTAGCTCCTTCATTGGGGACCCTGTACTCAGTCCAATGGATGGCTGTGAGCCTCTACTTCTGTATTAGTCCTGTACTGTCAGAGCCTCTCAGGAGACAGCTATCTCAGGCTTCTGTCATCCAGCACTTGCTGGCATCCATAATAGTGTCTAGATTTGATGACTGAATGTGGGAAGGATTCCCAGGTGGAGCAGTCTCTGGATTGTCCTTCCTTTAGTCTCTGCTCCATAATTAGTCTCTACAACTCCTTCCATGGGTATCTTGTTCTCCCTTTTAAGAAGGAACGAAGTATCCACACTTTGCATTGTTAATGATAGCAAGCTTAGGCTCCCAAATTTCAACTACGAAAAGTAAAAAGAAGAAAGAAAAAACAAAACAAAACAAAACAAAAACACCACCATCACCACCACCACCATCAACAACAAAACCCGACAGACCATAATCTACCCACATTTAATAATTGTCATTGGTATGCAGGCATGAAACACTGTCTGATAGACCAGAAAGATGCATGATCTTTTTGTAGCCTTGTCAGGAGTTATCTCTATGATATACTCACTTGGCCTTGTTTCAAATAAATCCTCAAACTTACGCCAGAACCTGGAGGTAGATAATGATCAGAACCAGGAGATCAAGGTCATGACTACACTATGAGTTTGAGGCCACCCTGAGCTTTATGGGACTGAATCTCAAAGACAACATGAAAGAAAGAAGAAACAAGGAGAGAAGTGATAAAACTTAAACATGAACAAGAAAGCTCTATATACAAACATATACGATGCTTAAAATTAGGAAAATTTGCATTTTTACTCATAGTATATGCACCAAATAACTCATTTATTCCACAGAAATAACACTTTTACAAACCCACACTAAAATATTATTTAAAATACAGAAATTAAAACTGATTATAAAAAGTGATAATTTTCACACACACACACACATACACACACACACAAAATCAGTACACAGGTCTAAGACTCATTCATACAAAATAATGCCAAATCGGAGATGCAATCTACGTACTGTCTTTCAGAAGGAATGATTTGAAAAGATAGAGATTATTCATAGAAAGCAGCATTGCCATTTACAATTGGTACAGATGTAAAAAGACACATATTTTAGCAGCATTTGGCCATATGTGTTCAAATGTGAAATGTGTGTGCTCAGCATCAATGGTTCCCATCCATCTTGTGATCTTGGATTGACTCACGAGAACATATTGAAACATGTAATCAAGAATATTCATTTTCCCATTAAAACTTAGACTAGAAAAAAATTAATAGTAGAGAAATAAAAAATAAGTTAAATGATTAACAAAGGCCCAATATATCAATATAAATTGTACAGCATCAACATGGACAATGAGATAAATTTTGTTAATAACACAAAACTATCTCAGGCCTTATTCTCCTATGAATAATAAATATATTCATATACTTGTAAAAATAGAAATTGAATGTATAAATTTGATTCATTTAAATTCTAATATAAATAATCACTTTATTATCACATATACCACAAGAGGAAGAACTTAATATTGTAGGAAATATGAGTATATTAATAGGGGAAAGGCCATGCAAAGACTGCCCCACTTGGGGATTCATCCCATATACAGTCACCAAACCCAGATACTATTGTGGATGCCAACAAGTGCTTGCTGACAGGAGCCTGATATAGCTGTCTCCTGAGAGGCTATGCCAGTGCCTGATAAATAAAGAGGTGGATGCTCTCAGCCAACCATTGGACTGAGCACAAGGTCCCCAATGGAGGAGTTAGAGAAAGGACTGAAGGAGCTGAAGGAGCTTGCAGCCTCATAGGAGGAACAACAATATGAACCACCCGATACCTCTAGAGCTCCCAGGGACTAAACCACCAACCAAAGAGTCCACATGGAGGGACCCATGGCTCCAGCCACATATGTAGCAGAGGATGGCCTTGTTGGACATCAATGGGAGGAGAGCCCCAGTGTAGGGGAATGTCAGGAAAGGAAGCTGGAGTTGGTGGGTTAGTGAACAGGGGGAAGGTGGGATGGGAGAGGGGAGTTTCAGAGGGGAAGCCAGGAAAGGGGCTATTATTTGAAATGTAAATAAAGAAAATGTCTAATAAAAATAGATGAATAAGTGAGAAGAATAAAATCAGTATTTTAGAATTTCTGATTATGGAGTATAAAATGTAGTACAACAAACACAGAGCTATGTGAAAGAAGAGACGGATGGCCTCTGATTTATGGTATGTGACATCTTTTCGACTTCATGATTGTTTGAAAGTGATACACATTTTACATTACCACGCCTCAGATTGTCAATGAGAGCAAGGTAATGTCATGCAGTTTCGTAGTCTGATACTGAGTAGCAGTGATCCCCAGTCCCAGTCAACCAAGGGCTCCAGGAGCTAAGTGATTTTGAATTGAGTTGGTAGGTAGGGCACACTAAATATTGTGTAAAATAAATGCATTTCCTACTTGATGTTTCCAACTTTCAATGAGTTTATCCATAGATGAATGATACCGTAACTTACAGTAGATGTTGTTATAATTTAGAGTTTAGAATATAATAAACAAATATCAAAAGAATTGATGACAAAAATCTAGACTGAATGTGTTGATGAAGAAATTGATCTAATTGAATGTATTGTTCTTGGTATGTTCTGTTTATAAATAAAATAAAATTAATTGAAGACTCAGCTACACTGATTATTTGAGAAACAAACTTAAAAATTATAGATCTGACATTTTCCTCTGGTGAGAATTTTCTCACATTGCATTATCCATGAATCACATCAAATTAGCCATTGTCATAGTTCCATTTATTCTGTATAAAAGCCCACATATATATATATATATATATATATATATATATATATATATATAAATATCATGTTTTCATGTGCATTTCATGAAAATATGGCCATATTTTGAGTCAATTTGCAATACCTAAACACAAAATGATCCAAATTAAATACAGTGCCATACCTGTCCTCAGAATTTGTACATTATTCTTAATTCTACTCGTGTTTGTTTCTAATGGAATTGAACTATCATCGTTCCCCTCCTGACTCCCAACTCTTCTTGTTTCGTAATGGCTGAGTATGCCTCTGTACTAATGTCCTTCATCCAGCTGAATAAACATTTTCAACAGTAAGGACTATTTTTGCAAATGTAAACATACTTTGTAGTTACATTTAAAAAAATAATCAGAGGAACACCCTACTGCCAGTTTTCCTAGCTGCAGTAACTTCTAACCCAGTTCTGTTTGCTTCATGGTTGCCTTGAAATAAAAGTCCCCATACAATGTCCCTGTAAACTTCTAGTACATTAACACTACCACAGTGTATTAAAATGTCATGAGCAGATTCATTCTGTGAAAATAAGAAGACAAAGTAAATCATTTTTATGAGAATCATAAGTAAGATCCAGTTAGTTGGGGACATACTGAAGTTTTACAAGTCGGGGCTATTTTAATAATGTTTGTGAATCCTAGTAGTAGGAAACACTTTTTAATCAGTAAGTCTGCTCACATCGCACTCAGGAAAGCAACATCTTTTTTTTTTTTTTAACTTGAAAAGTAAATTGAATGCTCAGGGAGGAAGAACTATAGTTTGGCTGGCCATCACATTTAGTAAATCTCTAAAACTTGGCTTACATAGAATTTTCAGTAGAATGCTTCATTCACCTTAGCTCTGCTTGTCACCTCCACCCATGTATCACTTAAATTAAAAATGGTCTCCTTTTTATCCTCAGTCAGTTCTGTAGGCTTGAGGACATCCTCAATCCTTTAGTTCATTTGTATTTGAACTGACTTTGATGGCCAAAAGTCATATTCATGATATATAATTGTTCAAAGCCTAAGACTTGAATCACCTAACAGAGATATGATATAACTAATATAAAAATAATTTTTCCCATCATGGTATATCATTACCTGCAGCAAACAACTCAAGTTTCCACTGATATTTTTCTACATTGACAACCCACAATGAAATTTTAAGACTTGGCAGACTTGAATCAGAAGGATTGCTGCAAATCTGAGGCTACTCTATATTATGTAGTTAGTTCTTATCCAGGCTGGAGAAGTATGATCCTGCCTCTAAATAAATAAATAAATACATGCATACATACATACATACATACATACATACATACATACCACCACCACAAAAGCAACATTACTCCTCTATTTAAGAACACAGCTATGACAATTAAGATCCAAGTTGTATGTTATTTTAGCTCTTGTTTAGACTAAGGAATAAATATTTGATCTGTAAAATAAGACAAGTTCAAGAACGTATATCTCAAGACCACTTTAATAAACCTTAAACTTCAACTTCTCTTAGTACTCTAGCTCTTCCATGACACATAAAACACTTCCCTGTTCAGGAGATACAATTTTTATAACAAAATTTAGTTCAGTTATTTATTCAAAGAAAGTTATAATCTACATCTAAAAGAAAAGGAAGGAAAGAAAAGAAAGAAGAAAAGAAAAAAGAAAAAGAATATTGCAGGTAAGCAAGAAGAGTCACATGATGCAGAGTGGCAGCATTTGAGTGCCTTACACAAATTTTCTCTTACCCTAAATATGTTTTAAACTAATTGTTTAAAAAGCTTTTCACTTTAAAGAAATGTTTATTGTAGTCATTTATTGTAGTCTTCATATAACATAAGATGAATAAAATTGGCCAAACCTTTCAAGAGACTATCAATATTTTTTTCCAAAGTTTGCCCTGGGGGTCAGGAGAGATTTTTCAAGATTTAACAGCATGTTCATAAGACAGTATGTGGTGGTTTCCAAGTCTGTCAATATTGAAAAAAATACCAGTGGAAACTTGAGTTGTTTGCTGCAGGTAATGATATCCTAAGATGGGAAAAAAATATTCATTTTTATATTAGTTATGCCATATCTCTGTTAGGTGATTCAAATCTTAGGCTTTGAACATGATTATGACATTTGGCTATCAAAATCACTTCAAATACTAAAGGGTTGAGGATGTCCTCAAGTCTACAGAACTGACTGAGGATGAAAAGGAGGCCATTTTTTTATTTTGAGCGATACATGGGTTGAGGTGACAAGAAGAGCTAACCTGAATGAGAAACACTCTAGTAAAAATTCTAAGTCAAGGTTTAGAGATTTACTTAAAGAACAAAAAGTCTCATTTAAAGGAGAGGCTATGCCACAGATGGTAGCAATTTGGGTTCTAAAACTATCTCTTTTTATAGGAAGGAGTCAAATAGAAATAATTTCCAGGAAAAGTCTTGTTGGGCAAGGTGACTTGGACTGGGTGACTGATACAATGAGGTATCGTAGCCTTTGGGATTCTTGTGGAGCCTGTGCTGATCCTTGTGAAACAGTTTCAACTGGAGAGAAACACAAATAGAACGTTGTAGTCCTTGGTGTCTAGGCAATTCTATTTGTTCCAAAGCTCTTTAAGTTTTATTGACATTATAAAACACCAAAAGCAAACTTACTTAGTTCATTTTTAACTTAAAAAGAAGCTGGGGGTGGATAATTTGAGCACCTCCATTTCAATAAGGAGTTGTAAATCAATCGAGTACTTAAAACATAAAAGGAGCTTATTTCATTATAGAAGGTCTTTTCATTTTGTAGTTCTGTAGATGAAAGGCTTTTACAGAAACTGGGGAGAATATGACCATCTAGCATCTGATATAAAAATATGTACATTTAATTCTTTCATAGGGTATTAAAATGTACCAATAAAAATTGGGTGGCTTTTTGACTACCCTATAAGCAATAGGGTTGTATGTGGGAGTAATTTAAAAGTTTTCCTTAAGCAGTCATCATGATACTTAAAAGTAATAAAAGAACAGGTTTCTTTCAGTGGCAAAAAAAATATTTAATAGGGAAGAGTGTATAGGACTAATAGATGGCAAAGGATGTTCAGCAAGATTCTGGGGCAATTATTTAGTACCACACTCATTTTCCTTGGGTAATTTACGAGCTCAATAATTTGCAGGCAAATTCAATCATGAGGCAATGCTCTTGATAGTTAGACTTAGTAACACCATCCATGCCCAGTGGATGGGAACATAACCTCATTTGCCGCTTTTGATTTGTTTTGTTTTTATTTTTTTATTTTTTTCATCTTCATGAAAGGATGGAGATCTGGCTTTTGAAAATAAGCTTCCCTTTGAAAAGGAGCCATAGATAGGTGGAAACGGGTCAGAGCTTGTTTCCTCAACCACAGAGCTGTGGGTTGATTTGATTTTTGCCTTTGATCTTAACAATGTATGTGGAGTAATGGACCCCAGGATCCGGGGAAGTAGAGACTGAACTGTATTGTTGAACCGCATTCTGAGTCATGCCTAGGAATGTTCTGAGTATACATTACTGAGCAGAAGTATGCACGCACAAAGTATAAACACGAATAAGCTAATGAATGCAGTTGTGGGTGGCAGTTTCATGTCAGTGGGCTAGGACTGGCATGATAAAATACTTGCTTCAAAACAGTGTTCTTTATAATGAAGAGAGTTGTACAAAATGCTACATCAGTCTTTATATAGATAATGTGAGAAACCATGTATATTTTAAGACTAAGCTCTCCAATAGGCCCAGTTCTGAGTACCTCTATATCTCATGCAACTTTGTTAATATCTCTTACCATGTAGTGAGATCTATTGAAATATTTCTGCCATTTGTTAGTGAAAGTACTATGCTATGCATTTTCATCTTTCAGTATCTGTCCAGTGCCATTGTTACAAAATATTTTGGCCATAAAGATCCTTTGCATTAGTAGCATACAAATCAGCTTTCAGAGTAAATGACTTGTTGTTGAGTTATTGAGGAACATAAAGTATGCTAGGCCATTTGCCAGCAAGATAACCTTTAATAAGCTTATCCAAAATATACCAGAGTTTCTCCCTTCAGAAATATTCCTACTCAAGTTTTAAAAAATAAAATCCTACTAGAACAAAGATTCAGTGTGAAAGGTATTGTGGAGAATCGCAAAAATATGGAAACAACCTTTAGAAGATTGTTTAGTAAGAAACATGTTTGTAACAACACAGGAGAGCGTGGTGGCCAGATTACTGGACTCCAGTAAAAAAAAAAAAATGCATTGCACTAAATGAGTTCTGTGCAGTACTTACCATGTTATTCTTGTCTGTTTATATAGAATTGGAAATGTGTTAATAGCATTAAATGGTTAATAAGAGACTCCAGTTGACACAGAGTGGATAGCAACTGCAATAGGAGATCTTCTGGCTAGCCTTCTATCCTAGTATACATTTGTGGTTAATGTGTGTGATTGACACTTAGGAAAACTTTTGCAAACACAAAGACAGGAGACACAAGGCAATATATTGATGACATCAAATCCAATCAGTAGCCTGATCAAATGCTCATTGTACATGTAGCAAATTGTTTTGTTGGTTTTTTTTTTCAAGCTACTTGTTCATTGAATAGAAAGAAAAAAGAGCACTATTGAGGTTTGTTTGGGAAGTAAGTCAGTACGCAAATGGAGTGATGTCAAATGAATTGAAACATCATTCCCCTACATTGGATAGTCATTGCAGGTATCTTAGTCCTATTTTTAATTTAGAAAAAAATATATTGTGTATTGAATTAATTTTTCATATTGTACCATTAAGCTATTTACAAAAGCGTGATTTATTTCAGTAAGAAAATCTAAGCTAAAAAGAAAACTTTAGTGGGAAATGAGGAACATCAAGAATTTGATTATGAAACAAATGCAATGTTCTAGACCAAGAAGCAATGAATTCCTCCATACTAACTACAAAAGCCTTGGAAATTACCATGAGATCTTATTTAGGGAGACAACAGAAACCTAATGCCTAGGTTCATGTCAAAATTTCAAATTCTGTGGGCAGATAATTATAATATCCTTTACATAGCTGGTCTTTATATCTTGAACAGCACAGGGTATTCATGTTGTAAACTTAGTCCTTGGTTCATTGCTGTACATCCAATATTTTTTCACCTGGACATGTACTTCCTTTCACTGTCTGCCCTGTTCCTCTCCAATGAGTCCTCTGAATAGCTAGTATATTGTTTGCCCATGGAGCCAAACTGCGCATGCTGGTGCTTGCTTATCCTACCAGAAGTTGGGAGAAAATAAAAGGAAGAAAACAAATCAGAGGCCAGTGTGTACTATGTATTTCATTCAGGATAAGCATAATCTATAAAGCAAGAATTTGCTTGTGATAAACAAGGACTGAGAGTATGTCATAGTGGTGCAATATGTTTTTAGTCCACACAAGATTCTGAGTTTGATACTTCCATAAATATACTGAATAAAACAATAAATAGATGATAGATAGAAAGCAGATAGATAATGATGATAGATAGATAGATGATACATATATGATAGCATATATGTATATTCCTCAATAATGTTCTGTATTTTTTCTTTTACTTCCCCTTTCTCTGAAGTCAAGGATCTTTTATCTCATCTCATTTCCAAAGCAATGTTATCATCATTTTTGATTTCCAAATATTTAACTATTACTTTCTATTTTTGTAACATTTTAATGTTATTTCATTATATGAGTATGTGTATGTATGCATTCACTAGTAGGTACATGCTGAGGAAGATCAGGAGTTGGGGAGATAACCTGAGCAATTCCTTGAGGATGGAAGATCGGTCCATTCAGTGAAGACTGTTTTGAAAAAACAAAGACATAAATTTGATCCCTATTACTAGTGTTAAAAAATGAAACAGATAAGATCTGATGCCCTCTTCTGGTGCATCTGAAGACAGCTACAGTGAATTATGGGGAACGAGCGGGGCGGGACCGAGCAGGGCCAGCAGAGGTCCTGAGTTCAATTCCCAGCAGCCACACACATGATGGCTCACGGCCACCTGTACAGCTACAGTGTACTCATACACATAAAATAAATGAATAAATAAAATGAAACAGAAAATATAAAATAAAACACAGTAGTTTGTGCACTCTGGAGGTAGGTAATGAAGGAAGTAAAAGGTTATCTGGTTGTTCGGTGTAGCCTAATTGAAGCTCTCAAGATCAAAAGACCATGTCTTGAAAGCAGTTAAGTTCCTGAGGATGACACCAAAGGTTGTCCTCCAAACTATATGCACATGTGCATATAGTCTCAAATAAACAAATACATATATTAAACATTAAAATATAAAAATAATTACTTATAAAGGAAATTATCTTTCTCTGTATTTGAGTTGCATGTTAATCTAAGTAGATATCCCCATACTCCCACCATCTTAAACAAGTAGAATTATTGTGAGATTTGCTAAGAATATATGGGATCCATTGGCACACTGTCAGAGAAAATGTGTGAAGCTCCTCCCATTATCCTCCCATTATCCGTTCCACTTGACACCCAAGCAAAAATTTAAGAACTCATCAAAACGAGACCAAGAACAAAATGACTTTTGATCTGGAAATTTGAACAGAGACATAATGAGTATCTATGCTTGAATTATGGTAGTAATTTTGAGTTTTGCTGAAAATTTGGATTTATTTTTAAATCAAGACTTGTGCCCTCAGTAATCAGAAAAACATGAAAGGAAGAGTCAGTTGTACTGAGCTCAGAAAAATCACTGAATTGGAAAGTCCTAAATGTGACTATAATATACAAGTAGCATCTAAATCAACATGTGATAATTAAAAGGTTAGACCTTGAAAGCATAATCACACTGCTAAAACAATCTTGTTTTTTTAATAAATTGAGATTGATTCATAAGAAAATTGGAAAAAAATGAAATGTCAAGGTCTTATTCTCAAATTAGATCCTCTGTCTGGAAACATTGTCCAAGGTGTCGAAATGCTCAGTCACTCTTTGAGTAGAAGGACCCTCTGGGGCTTTGATGATCCTAAATGGTCCAATGTCTTCAGATTTCGGTCAATTAGATCATCTTACATCATTGTAAGAGCAGAAGAGAACATAAACATCTGAGAGTGGGAACTCTGAGAGTGGTTCAAATCCAAATACTCCAGTCATGTAGGATTGCACTGAATTCTTCTCTGAAGAAAATGTAAATTCAAAATAAAATTAATCTCAATATTTTGAAAATTGAATTGCCATATATACTTTTTTAGTTAATAAAAATCTTTTTTGTTTTATCATTAATCAGTGAAACACAACTTTTGGTATATGCCAATTGTATGAATGATGACTTTACCATTTATAAAATGTCTGTACAGTGTGCAGGGGGATATGGAAAGAGCTCTTTGGAAGGGAGGATAAGAAGTTTTGTCATGGAGCCAATGACTAAGGATTGGATGGAGAATTTCACACAGATATCTGTATATCAAGAAGATAAATTGGGCAATCTTGACAACCTAAATGATTTTCTACTTCTACTCTCCAGATACACTGTGTTTTTAATCTCTATTGAAAGTTTGCCTAAAGGCAGCAGGTGCTGGGTAGTTCTCATGATTTGGTTTATACATGAACATTTTTTGAAAGCACTGAGACTTGCCATTTTTGACCAGACATGTGTAATTCTAATAGAGAACTTTTTATGGAGACTGATATTGAGTGGAATACATGTTTCTAAATTTAAATTGACCAAACATTTTAATAAATATTACTGTGGACAATTATAACATAACAAGAGTAGGCCTCATCTTCCTCAAAACAAGTGTCCTGTCACTAGTCAATTAATTAATTATTAATTAATTAATTAAACACAGTTTGGTGCAATAAACTTTTATGAAACATGTTAAGTTCTGTGTATATTTCAAGAAGTGCTTAAGGCAGGCTTTTTACATCAGAGAGAGTTCTAAATCAAGTAGGGAAGAATGAAAATCAAACCATACCATACACTGCAAGATAGAACCATAATAATCTTAATAGATGTTCCTCTCATTGCTGGATGATTAGTCATTATGTTTTGTGAAAATAATTATGTAATAGGATTTATTTCTTTCTCTTAAAGATGCATTCAAATTTCATAGTAAAACCCACTAGAACCATAAGTACTGAATGTCAATATAATTTATGTATCTAGATTAGTGCCCCAAGTTAGTTACATAAACACAATAATTACTCATATCAGGTATTGTAGATGACAGTAGATTCTTCATATTCAGAAGTCTGGTTGGGTATACTATGAGTTTAAATTCATGTGAAGTAATTTTATCTCAGCTTTCGTCTTAAGTTAAATCAAAATTAAAATATCAAATTCAATATTCTTTTAATTTCTAAAGAGATTCTTGAAGTTAAATATTATACAGCCATAGCTGCAAAGGAAAAGCAGGGATTCCTCTGTCACCTATTAATTGAGCCTGTATTACAAGATCCAAGTCCCCAGTTTGACACATTAAAAACATAGAACATTACAGGACCAGACTAATGTGTTTAAGTCAAACCTGAAAAATCCTTGTACCTAACAGAGACATGGCCATGCATATGGTTGCCTGAGGAAATGTATTGTACTTATTGCTTCCATGCTTAAAGGTGGGTGTCCTCAAAGATGATTTCCAAGCCGAGTCTGATGGTTGGAGATGGCATTTTCTCCTCAAGAGGATGGATTGGGAAGTGGAACTTGGAAAGCATTCAGAAGCTTAAATTGTTTTCTACAAAGATGTGTTTTAAGGCAGAGGCCCTGGAAGAGGTACTGGTGAGAAAATCTTTAGAGATTTCCACTGCCTGTATCCAGTGAAATGTTTTTATGTATTTTTAAAAAGACTGTGAAATAATGAACACTATTAAATCACCTACATTTAGATAAGTTTGTTATAGGAAGGTACACACTGAGCATCTCCATGCTTTAGAGAACAAACATTTAAAAAAAAAGTGAAGATCAAAAATGGTTCACAAGAAAGAATTCTGACTGTTTAGAACATGGGTTTAATTTGAAAGATGGGGAAAGGTTTAAGAAGTGCAAACACACACTTCACACACAGAATAAGAAGCAAGTTACAATGAAGACGAAAGTGGTGGTTGTAAGCTATAACTTGGGATATGACAGTTAATGATAGGATTATTTTCTATGAGACATCATCTGTGATTGACTAATAAAACTATTCCCTTGTTCAATAAACAAACAGCAATGTTTTCAGAAAAGGAATGGTAAATATTAAAATAAAGTAATGAGATCATATGCTCTTGGGTGGAATCTATTATTGTTATTGTGCTAAATAATCATGTTGTGAACTGTTTTCCAAATACGCAGGTTATAACCATAGGTGTGGTACACTATGAACTTTAATCAGAGACTTTTTCTTTTGCAGGGGGAAGCAGTAAATACAGGAACTCATAATTGATGAAAGTGCTGAAATAAGTGACTGAGCAGACTAAAATGGAGCATCTTTTTCAAGACCTTAACCAAAGATCAAGGAATATCAACAAAGAAGAGTTAAAAAGAAAATAAAAGTGTTCAAGGATTGGGAGGAGTATTGCGATTTGCTAGATTTGACTTCTAGACATAACTCATGAAATCAGAGAAGGTGTGATTGTCTGTACAGGACCAGCACAAGATCAAGTCCACTAAAATTACTACATGGAGAAAGAAGTTCATGAGCACATCGCATCCCAAGTTTCCCAATTGAGGAGCTATTGGAAACTGAATGCAGCAGCAGAAGCGAGAGTCATTCTTCTTTGGCAGTGTGGCAACTGGAAGGTTGACTGTACTCCAGTAGGTGTCCCTTAACCCATGCCCATGTGGGACTAGAAGACATGAAGTTTGGAGGAAAAACTTTGGAGGAGATCCAAGGAGACTTAGGATGTGACCATGTTCTACTATATATCCTTATACAATTCTTAAAGAATAAATTTTGATCAACTCTATCAGTTATCACATAAATTATCTCACTCTTTCAATATATACACAAACAGATCAACAGAAACTAGTTAAGCAATATCACTTCGTAGAGTGATCCAAAACATTTAAAACTGATCTTAATCTCTCCAGAAGCATATAAAGAAAATAAGCATATCAGACATCAACAACATAAGAGAAAAGACGGCTGCTAGGAAAACATGTCGACATTAACATTCAAAGAATAGAAAATGAAGGCAGACATCAAGAAAGTGTTGTTCCCATGAGAAAATAATGTACCGTGAGCTCCAGTGGTTTTCCACTGATGTGTACAGTTAGTTATATAAACATTCCGCAAAGCTAAATGTACCATCTTCCAAGAAATTCTTATCAGAGTTAAGGGAGAGTCTGCCAGAATCTATAAAAAGCGAAGGCTGCTTCCCCCTTTCCCTGATCCATGGGAAAATGAACTATTACTCAGGAAAGAAGCTGGAGAGTATCTTCATCCACTTTGAAGTCTCACACTGGGGTCTGAAGCATCAGGAGCAGAGGAACTGGGTGGTCCAGGTGTAGTTGGCATCTCTTGATTTGTTTGAAAATGCATGTTGGAGACAGAGGAGCATTTGGAATTGAGTCACTGCAGATGGTGCCAAAAAATGAGTTTTCAGAGCTATACTTTCAGGACATGTAGACTGATGGATACCTAAGCAGGGAAAAGAATGTTTCATCAAATATATTATTTTTTAAAGATATAATGTTCAGGCTTTGGATACTTTCTACTCCTAATAGACAAGTTTTTCACTTATTCTTGTTATTTACCTTTTTAACATTAGTTTACTGTAGTAATTTTGAATGTTTATAATTGACTTACAAAGTAGCAGTTTTTATGACATTTGCACACAGTTTTGGTTTTCCTACAGCTGTGTCCTGTTCTAGAGTAAAAGACATTTTTTTCTAACTCAAAATATCACAGAAAAACAATGACAAGTGTTGGAAGTCTATAGTTTTAATTCTACAGGCTGTTTTAAATGACTCTAATTAATGGTATGAAATTCATGCTATATTAAATTAGATACATTTAAATTCTGAGATTAATTTGATAACTATAGGATGATAGAAAATAAAATCTGAATTTTTATACTGGAAAAAAAATAACTGGTTGGATAAAGATGTCTTTACAATTCCTTACATGCCAACTTTGTGATGTGATGGCCAAAAAATATCTAATGAAGCCTCAAATTGCCTTAGCAAAATTATAGTGGCCAAGGAAAGAAAGTAATAATGCTCTGGCACTACTTTCTGTCCAAACCACATCTGGAGCCAGGTGTTAACTCTAGGCCTCCCTTGATTGTTAATTGCCATATACCCTGAGGAAAACTTGCAAAAAAACCGTAGAAACTATGCACAGCATCCAGAAAGATACTAGAAATAGTTGTAAAACATTATTGCACCCTTTTACCTGAAGGTAAAACAGTTTCATAATAGCCACCTTAATATCTTTTCATTATCGTTGGCAAAGAATTTCTATGTGCTTTTGAATTATGATTAATAACCCTTTGAGATAAATTAAAGAGACAAAGTGTTAGGTTGAACTAAGGGGGATACTTTGTATAACTGAACATCGATGAATATTTTATGGAACAATGGCAAATGTTGAAAGATGTCCAAGATGGAGATTTAGAAATACCTGTGATATACACTGGATTCAGCATTCAATGCCTAATGAAATCTTACTGTTACAAATTTGAGAAGAGTGAAAGCTGGTTAGATGACTTGAAATTAGCACTCTTCACCTCAGAATCTATTTTTCCTTTTGAGAGGCATTTGACTAGCATCCCTGGAGATTTTTATACATGCAGAGGTGAGAGAATTTCATCCTGTTAAATCCAGAAGCTGATAACTGTGTAACTGGATACAAAATGGATTTACACACAAAATCTTAAAGAGATGGCACGTGTAGTGTTAGTGACTCTAAGAAGTAGATTAAAGGTGACCTGGCAAGGACAAAGGGAGAACAAACATTTGGAAAGAGTTTTGCAGCACCTGTGGAAGTGAAACAGTGCTAAGGATAACTATCTAAATGCTGTTAAAGTATTATAGGATCCGTTACTGCTGAGAGAAAGAACAGCTGAAGAATTGGAATACTTTTGTCCACCCAGAAATAGGCAAATTAGAGACAAGTACAATTCAAATACAGAGTTGCTGCATCCAGGGCTGACTGTAGTTAGACCATCTTTCCACACTGAATCCTTTTGCTGTTCTTTTGAGAGCTTTAAAGACTACATGAGATCACTGCTTCTGTAAACTTAACATGCTCTATCCTGTAGTGTAGCGGTAGGCTAATAATTCCTAATTTAATCATAAACGTAAATGATGTTAATTCCTGGGGCACTTAAGATTCCTTTCAGATTGGTGGCCCTTTTGATATCCATGTCATTAACCCTTGATTGTAATGTTTCTGCTGAAATAATCCCATTAAAATATTCGGCAATAGCAAGGCTCTGATAATCATCTTATAAGAATTTAACCATCCAGCATTTCAAAGTATAATGGCGCTGAAATTTATAATACTTCAAAATATCTTTAATTGCTATGAGAATTTTTAGTAGGCTTTCATAGATATTTCAGCTCAGGGAAAAAATTTTCCTATTAGAAAAACTTCTTAAAAAGTTTTCCATTTCAATGGTTCAATAAAGAATAAAATAAGAGTCCATACTTGTATCTCCTTTGATACCTGGAACACTGTGTGTGTGATCCTGGTATGGTAAGGATGTCCTTATGACTTGCATGTTATTTTACATTAAATTAAATGTGTTTCTTGTTTGGCAGCTATTTAAGAGGAAAGCCTGGGTGTCATTCATTCTTGTGTGCTCATGAATGCGCATACTAACCTGAGGGCAGTTACACAGAGTACATAGTAAAAAGCTTTGGAATATAAAATTCTTTTAATTTTAATGACCATTTCCATTAAATATTACTAGCAACAGTCTGCTTCTTTGTAGAGTTGCTCATCAATGTTAAAAATCCTATTCTCCTATTGATTTTCCAACAGTCTGAGTGAAGTAGTACTTTCCTATAGTCTTGGTTAAAGGGGTTGGTATAAATTTTAAGACAATTTTGGTATTAGTTATAGAATGAAGTTTGGGAAAAAAACATGTTTATGATCATTGAACCAAAAATGAATGCGTATATTAATAACTCTCATATATATATGTATATATATATTTGTTTTTACTAAAACATACATACACAAATATGTATATAAAATTATGCACATATGAAAAATCAAGTCCATATATTTATATACTTGAATATTTTAATAAAATTAAAAATGAATGAATATTTGGCATCCTAGATTTATTTATGAATACATATAGCAAATAGTTACATATAAAATATTACATTTATGCTTATGTATATTATTGTCAAATTTCACTGTGTATATATGTGTGTGTGTGTGTTTATGCCTATACTTACAGAGAAGTCCTTGTCCTAGTATAGCTTCTAATAGAAAAAAAAAGATACTTAATACTAAATATAGTTGCAACAGTGAATAATATTTTCTGTAAGAAAACAACGATCGCTATGAAAAAAATAGAAAAGTTGTAAGGCAGAAATTAGGACACTAAGCTTAGGATTGTCTCGTGTCACTCTGGATGAAGGAAGAACGTCATGCTCGCTCTCCTTTTGTGGTCATTCAGAAGACTCTCTCCCACATGGACTTGATCTACAAAGAAAAGAATAAAAGCAAAGAAGGTGGTAAGGAACTGGGCCAGAATAACAATGATGCAATAGCCCCTCTCTCGACTTTCACATACAAAGCTACACACACAGCAAGTCTGAGGAGAAAGTGCACCAAGAGCATGAACTAGGAAAATCAAAATAGGTATAGGCAAGAATAAAGCACTATTATACAAAGAAATGGTTCACAGATTCAGAACTACAATGACCTTATGAACTAACACAGTCAGTCGGATAGCACCAGAAAAGAGATGTATGTGCTTATTTGTCACCTGTGGAAAGTACTTGATTATGTTTTTCATGTTAATGTGGATAAATTGTAGGAAGTTGGACAGCATTTCTCTTGCTATCTGTGGTCATTTGAGTATGTTTGACCCATAGGAATTAGCCCTAGTAGGAGGTGTGGCCTTATTGCCAGAGGTGAAGCCTTGTTGGGGGAAGTGTATCACTGGGAAGGTGGGGCTTTGAGGTCTCATATGTAAGCTCAAGTCTGATAGTGTGATCCAGAACCTCCTCCTGGCCGCCTGCAGGAGACAGTCTCCTCCTGTTTGCCTTGTGGTCAAAATGTAGAACTCTCAGCTCCTTCAACACCATGTCTAGTTGCATGGTGTCAGCCTCTCACTGATAAGAATTGGACTAAACCTCTAAAACTGGAGGCCAGCCACACTTAAATTTTTTTCATTTAAACAAGTGTCCTTGGTCATGGTGTCTCTTACAGCAATAAAAGATAGTAAGATAGTATCTAACTTAACAATAGAATTGTTCTTAAGAAAAGTAAGTATCATTAGACAGTTATCTACTATAGCAAAGAATTCAGAAATATTCCTCAAAACATAGTTGAATACGGTATACATCTATTCGGTATGTCTACAATATGATTGTTCTTTTCAACTTCTTACTTATCAAGATTGTTTTGAATTGACAATATTTTCGATTCCAATAGTAACATTTTCATTGATTTTAAGTCTGAGTGGATTTTTTTTCTTGATAAATAATAGAATTCAATTGAAATTTAATTTGTTGAGAATCCTGCCTCCTCTACACAGTGAAACAGAGTTTCAAGACATCCAGAGCTACATTTTGAGGCCCTGCCACCAATACACATCTAAAACAAAGGAATTCTTTATTGAGCAGAGTTTCCAAAATATATTACAATAAATAATTATATATGGTAGAAAAGATATGCCTTGGTCACACAAGTTAAAGGTTATGGTTAGAACCCTGAGAGCCAGCATAAGAAGGCTAGTGGTCATGAGCAAGCACTAGGGAAATGGACCGAAGCGCTTTATTGGGTGAATAATATCACTGAAGATGAGACAAAATGATTAATGTTGACAGTGACTATAATTGCAGAGGATAGCCATTTGAACTTTAATTTTTTTTAACTATTCTTTTTATAAAAACTATATTTCTTTTGTTAAACTCATTCTATTTCAACTTCCAGTTTTCTTTAGGGAACAACTTCCTGAACTAGTTAGAAGTAAGGCAATGGGCAGAATTATTCCTTTTATGTCTACCTTTGGATTTCCTCTGAAGATATTTTTTACTTGGGGATTTTTTTTAACGTTTACTTCTTTGTTGCTTTGATAAAACAGTAACCAAAAACAACTTGGGGAGAAAATGGTTTACTTGGCTTATAGGTTACAATCTGCTATCAAAAAAACACGAACTGGAAAAATATGTGAAGAACACTGCTTAAGTCGGGTAGTTTCTATAGCTTTCAGATGCCTTTAAAATAAGCAAAAGATGGAGTATTTTCTAATTTAAAGCCCTTCTTGGTGACTCTCTTCAGAATTTAGATGCTCCAACCCTGTTTTGACTTAAGTACATACAACTAATTCTGTTTCCCTTCCCTCTGTTCTATCCTTTCCTCTTTTGCTTACACCTGCATTAAATTCTAGTAATAGACTGAAATTTTACTTCAAGAACCAAAAAGAATGAATTACAGAATGAAAGGAGGGGAGGGAGAGAGAAAGAAAGAAAGGTGACAGAGGGAGAGAGGGATGAGGGAGAGAAGGACAATGGGAAGAAGAGAAAGAGAGAAGAGGGGCAAGAAAAACTCAGTCTTCAGTTCACACTGTTACTCATATTTGGTTGACTGGGTTGTGTTCTTAGTACATGTGTCACTCAATGCAATTATCATGTGTACATTTTTAAGACTTTCATTTTTTTAATGTCTATGTGTGTTGGTATGTGTCCATGAGTATAGAAGTCAATAAAAACCAGAACAGGACATTTGATCCTCTGGAGCTAGAGTTAGAATTGGTTTAAGGCCACTTAATATAGGATCTGGGAATTAAACTTTGTTCTTCTGCAAGAGCAGATTCCACCGAAACATCTCTCCAGGACCAGCTCTATATTCTTGTGTCTCATTTATGAGCATCAGAATGTCAAATGTAGAGCTTCCTCAGAATCTAGAAGTAGAAGGATGGTAAAAAGGTATCATAGGGTCATTTGGATTTGAATATTGCATCTTTATGTTGGATGGTAGGTGATTTTATTTTCTGGCACACTTTTGGGGTTTCCAATGATAATGTCTACTTCTCACACTGTAAGTAATAAAGGTAATAATTGGTGCATATATAGGAGCTTAAATAATGGTTTATAACTGCTGAAGGCATCTAACTGTATGTTAAATGGCTACATTAAATCATTTGTCACAGGAGTAGAAACTGACATCATGGGTTACCACATGATTGTTATACATGTAGTAGAAATAACCAAGACAGTTCAGATTTTACTTCCCTTGGCCTCTTCACTGCTCCTTATAGTCTTAGAGTTTGTAAGGTTAAAAAAAAGTGTTCACTGTTATACTCTTTCAACTTTGGGAACATATATAAATATTCAAATATCCTTCTTAAAGAGTTCTTTCACTTTGAAGGACACAAAAAGGGAGAGAATATATTAACATGACAGCAAACCTTTCTGCAAATTTTGTGATCCTTGGCATTCAATGTCTGGTCACATTATCTAAGATGTTTTAAAAGAAAAAGGTGAATGATGAGCTAGTTCTACAGAAATAATTCCTTGGTTCTTCATTACAAGTGTTCTTCATGCTGTCTCCATCAATGCTATCTTGGAAAACTTTCTTGAATGAAGACAATGTACAAGATTCACATGGCTAGTTATAAAAAATAGTCATATTTGATTGTAAAATGTTTTAAAAAATGGATGATATAAATAATATTAATTGTTAAATTAAATTATTTTATATTTGAAATTATGTAGATACATATAATCAGGGATGACTGTATTAAGTTGTGCATATTTAGAAGACCTCTTAGATTTCCTCAGGTTTCCTGGCAACTGTCTTTAAACTGCAAAGAAATTTTACATCTATTGTGTTATGCAGCCATTTAGAGAATAATTTAATCTGCTCACAAAGAATACACAGTGAATTGTGTATTTGAAAATAAAAACTCCATTACATATATCAAATATCATATATAGTCATCATACAATGTGTCACTTCAGTTAGAATAAATTAACTTTACCAATAATGCAAAATTTGAAATACATTTAGAAACAGTCATTTTAATACAATAACATAAAAATATATTATTCAATTATGCATGAAGTGTGTTCTGCACCATATTCAGTACAATAATAAACCAACTAAAGCTCTATCCTGCTTTCTAAGCACAAAAGCTCATTTTAACTATCACAATTTTTACATGCTGCTGTGAATTTACAGAATATTTTCACACACAATACATATATTGATATATATTTGTATATATATAAATATATATCAATATATATTAAATATATATACATTTGTATATATATTTAATATATATATTTGTGTATATATATATATACAAATATATATCTATATATATATATATTAAAAAACAAAATGAAACATGAATTTCAATTTAGCCATGAAGTATGATAGACAGAATAAATTAGATATAATAAAGACTGTAAATATAACTATTATTTGACAGATGTAATTGTTGTCTCCAAGGCCTACTACAGAATAAATTAACCCTTTCTAGCCTTTCTTGAACTATGGCTGGCTGTTTCAACTCTGCTGCTATGGCTAAAGATACTCTCCAAACTGATTGATTGAAATTGGCTTCTCTGGACTTCTGACTGAATTACTCTGCTTGGCTTCAAACTCTGGCAACCTGTTCTAATCTTCTGGCTTCTTCTTACTTTCTGTCTTTACCTGCAACATCTCTCTGTAAACTGGTATTGGTAAAACTGTCTTTTCTGTGACTCTCTCTCTAGGCTGCTCTCTTAAGTCACCTCTCTCTCCTGTACTGTTCTCATTAGAGTTGGGCTTATCCTAGCTCTGCCTCATTCTGTCAAATCTTTCTCTGATTCATCACTTTGTCTGTCCCTCAATTAGATGTCACTTTCAAACACCACTACTTCCTTTCACAAAATAAACCTGCATTCACTGTAGGGATTAAGGGTGTGTACTATGTAGCAGAGGATGGCCTAGTTGGTCATCAATGGGAGAAGAGGCCCTTGGTCCTGTGAAGGCTCTATGCCCCAGTGTAGGGGAATGCCAGGGCCAGGAAGCAGAAGACAGTGAGTTGGTGAGCAAGGGGAGGGGGAAGGGAACAGGGTTTTCTTCAGAGGGGAAACCAGGAAAGGGGATATCATTCAAAATATAAATAAAGAAAATATCTAATAAAAAATTAAAATTAAAAAAGGGGTGTATACTAAGGACATGTCTCTTTTCCTACCAGATCACACAGAACTAAGAGATATTTAAATATGATCCTTTGCCAGAACAGTCATGTTGCTGGATTAAAATTCCTCTATAATAAAGTTTGGTTTGAATCCTAACTTTTATTTTCTAACTCTGGAATTATAGACAAGTTATTAATCTCTCTGAAGTTTCTCTGAAACACAACCCTAATTAGAACAATCTTAAAGGGCCCTATCAAAGATGTTCAATGATGCTTTCTGTAAATCTTGGATCATAACCCACTGTCAACATTTTAGAGCTCTTACAAATATAGTTATCTTATAACTAGTTCCCCTCTGTATCTTTTAAAATTAGTTTATCATGCATACTGAAAAACAAGTAAATAGAAGATTCATTTAATTTTAAGTCTAGCAGCTTGAACAAATCATAGTTATTAAAATGAATATAAAGCATAAGCCTAGGACTGCATGATTATAGAAATCCACGCCTTCAGTGTGAATTGTATTTTGCAACAGCACTTTGCTTGGTTTCTATCCTGGCTTCTTGATCACTCTTTGTCTTCTTACTATCATAGAAAGTGATTTTTCATTAATTTATTCTCTCACATATTACATCCCAACTGCAGTTTTCCCTTCTTCTCCTTGTCTTTTCTTTCCTCCACCCCCCATCTTATCCTTCCATTTTAAAGCTATTATCAGTACTCCAAACAAGTCTGCAATTTGAACTGTTTAGATATTTAATGCTATGTCGAATTGAATATAGCTTATGACCAAAGGCTGCTCAGCTTTTTCCTAATGGCTCATAAGTTCATAGAACAGAAGTTATTGGCTTTTATTTCTTTTTATCATGGATTTTAAATATCCATAAAATATAGATCAACAGTATAAAATAATGTTTTCTATAGGATTTTTTTACTTGTATATAATTTGTTATGTTTTTCCAACATTATGATCTACATAACCTGTCTGCCCCCTTTCTTTGCTCAAATATTTCTATACTCTTTATAAAAATGATTCTGATTATCTTAGTTGATATTGTTAAGTCTAGTAGATAAAGCAATGGAGGTACATTAATAAACTGGCATTAAATAAGCCTAAAATGTGGAATTTAAAATAGCACAGAACTCTAGATTCGTTACTTTTGTCCACCACTTTGTTTCATAGAGTGAAACACATAAGCTCAGAGCAATCCAGGGATTTATTTTATCAGTTGAACAATCTCAGAAGAAAGAGTCCTGTGTTCAGCTGCAAATACCAGAGCCATGCCTGATTGATCCTTGTTTGTGCCTGTTGTCACTTACTTCAGATAGTCAGAGAATGAAATTGAGTAGGCTCAGCTCATACTGAACCACAGCAGAAGAAAAAATGGTGTCATATATGGATGAAGGAAAAGAAAACATGAAGGGTACTGACAGAGTGTACCATAGATGCTGTAAACACCCTACCATGTAGACACTTTCACATTAATACATCCATTTTCACACACTCGACAACACGTGGTCATTTTACTGAATCCCCTAGTCTGCCAGGCATTCAGTTCATCATTTTGAAAATAGAGCACAATTTTGCATGTAAACATTTTTAATGACCTTCATTTATATTATACCATTTCCATATTACTAAGTACACTGATGCATTTTTATTAGCTATAAAGACTAAAAGTCTAAGAAAGGACCATTAGAAATTAATATAGAAAGTGATCATAGTAGAATGTAGATGAATTGAAAGTAGAGAGAATAGTGAGGACAGAAATACTCAGATGAATAGAAGAGTGATGATGATCAGGAAAAGGTAAGGCAAAGGAAGGCCTCACTAAATAAACAATGCACAAAGAATCTCTGAGCTTGCAATCCAAGTTAATATATATGGTCTTCCAGATAGGTTATTATGTGTGTCAAAGAGGCTCCAGAGGCATCCAAAATAGTACAAGCTGAAGACACCACACCCTTTGATTATAGAGCACAGAAAAGTCAGTTTTGAACTGACCAAGAAAATCTCCCTGCTGATTAGCTTTCCCAGTGCTGGAAGGTGCTACATCAACTGCTACGGATACATAAGCATCCATAGTCTAATTTAGCAGTGCACCCCATATACTACAGTATTAACTTTCCAGGCAAGATGTGCAATAGTGGTAATACTGTTTATTGAGGAAATCAATTAGCCTGATGATTGATTATGAACTCTGTTCCACAGGAAGAAATTCATACCTGGCACTGGAAATGTAGTTAAAGTTCAAGGCTCAGTAAGTCATGCCGTACAGCAGAAAATTTGATGATGATTTTTTTTAAATGGTCATGGTGACAAACTGAATCCTTAGTATTTATGTTTTTACCCGTAACTTTGTGTTGTTTTCAACCTTGTTCATAGAAACTTCTAATTTTAGAGTTTTAATGGAATAGTTTTATAGAAAAAATGCATTACTCTTAATAGAATTGAGAATTAGTATAATTGGTTGGCCATACATAGGGTGCCTGTATCAATATTGCCCTCACACACAAGGTACAAGAAACAGCTCAGGAGAAGGAGCAGGAAGAATGCAATGGCCAAAGGAAGAGAAAAGATAGAGAGAAATTCTGTCCTCTTGATATGATATGGTTGTTCCACATATGAATTCATAAGACTCATGGTTACTTATACAAAACTTTCACACTTAACAATTCCAGAATGAAAAGGGAAATATTTCTTAGGTCCTATTCTTGACTAAGGAGCTATTGGCATTTGATTAACATTGGGAGAAGGAGAATTAGTTTTCTTAAGACTGTGGCCCCTGGTAGTTGTATTTATGGTTCAGTGGATGACCCCATACACATGTGCAGCACTAATGGAACGCAGTTGCTAAATTTTTTTTATTTTTACTTTTTTATTAGTTACTTTATTTATTTATATTTCAAATGTTATCCCCTTCCCAGTTTCCCCTCTGCAAAACTTCTATATCATCCCCTACCCCTTCTTCTATGACGGTGGTCCCCACCCACCTAGCCACTCCCGCTTCCCTAGTTTTCCCCTATGCTGGGGCTTCCAGCCTTTACAGGACTAAGGGTCTTCCCTCCCATTGATGCCAAAAAAGGCAATCCTCTGCTACATATGCAGCTGGAGCCATGGATCCCTCCTTATGTACTCTTTGGTTGGTTGTTTAGTCCATAGGAGCTCTGGGGGTGGGGGGTGTCTTGTTGGTTGGTATTGTTCTTCCTATGGGGTTGCAAACTCCTTCAGCTCCTTCAGTCTTACCCCTAACACCTCCATTGGAGTCCCTATGTTCAGTCTGATGGGTAGCTAGAAGTATCCACATCAGTATTAGTCAGGCTCTAGCAAAGCATCTCTGGAAACAGCTATATCAGGCTTCTGTCAGCAAGCACTTCTTAGCATCTGCAAAAGTGTCTAGGTTTGGTGGCTGCATATGGGATGGATTCCCAGGTGGGGCGGTCTCTTGGTGACCTTTCCTTCAGTCTCTGCTCCACTCTTTGTCCATGTATTTCCTTTAGAGAGGAACAATTCTCGGTTAATATTTTTGAGTTGGATGAGTGACCTCATCTCTCAAACAGGGGCCATGATTAGCCTCTGGATATGGTCTCTACAGCTTCTCTTTCCTCTTTGTTGGGTATTTTAGCTAATGTCATCCAAGTTGTGTCCTGTGAGCCTATTGCTTTCTGGCATCTTAGACTTTCTGGTAGCTACCCTGAGTTCTCCATTCTCCACTGTTACACACCTCTGTTCAATTTCCTGACCCTCTGTACATCTCCCCCATCTCCTCCTGCACCTGATTTTGCCCCCCTTTTCCTCTCCCTCTTCTCTTTCCCTCCCAAGTCCTTACCTCCTTCTACCTCCCATGATTATTTTGTTCCTCCTTCTAAGAAGGACTGAAGCATCCATTTTGGTCTTTCTTCTTCTTGAGCTTCACATGGTCTGTGGCTTGTATTTTGGGAATTCCAAGTGGATCCTAATATCCACTTATCAATGAGTACATACCATGTGTGTCCTTTTGTGACTGGGTTACCTCGCTCAGGATGATATTTTTTAGTTCTTTCCACTTGCCTGTTAATTTCATAAAGTCATTGTTTTTAATAGCTGAGTAGTACTCCATTATATAAGTGTACCACATTTTCTGTATCCATTCCTCTGTTGAGGGACATCTGGGTTCTTTCCAGCTTCTGGATATTATAAATAAGGCTGATAGTCTCTGAAGAAAGAAATTGAAGAAGACCTCAGAAGATCTCCCATGCTCATGGATCAGCAGGATTAACATAGTAAAAATGGACATCCTACTAAAAGCAATCTAAAGATTCAATGCAATCCTCATCAAAATGTCAACTCAATTTAGAGATAAAAAGAGCAAGCCTCAAATTCATTTGGAACAACAAAAAATCCCAGGATGTGAAAACTACTCTCAACAATAAAAGAACTTCTGTAGGAATTACCATCCTGACCTCAAGCTTTACTACAGAGCAACAGTGATAAAAACTGCATGGTATTCATACAGAGACAGACAAGTAGATCGATGGAATATAACTGAAGACCCAGAATTAAACCCACACATCTATGGTCACCTGATCTTTGACAAAGAAGCCAAAACCATCCAATGGAAAAAGTACAGCATATTCAACAAATGGTGCTGTCTCAAGTAGTGGTCAGCATGTAGAAGAATGCAAATTGATCCATTCCTATCACCTTGTACAAAGCTCAGGTTCAAATATATCAAGGACCTTCACATAAGACCAGATACACTGAATCTAAGAAGAGAAAGTGGGAAAGAGCCTCAAACACGTCCGCACAGAGGAAAATTTCCTGAACAGAACACCAATGGCTCAGGCTCCGAGATCAACTGTAGACAAATGGGATCTCCTAAAACTGAAAAGCTTCTTCTGTAAGGCAAAGGGCACTGTCACCAGGACAAAATGGCTGCCTACAGATTGGGAAAAGATCTTTACCAACCCTACATCAGATAGAGGACTAATATCCAACATACACAAAGAACTCAAGAAGTTAGACTCCAGAGAACCAAATAATCCTATTAAAATAGGATACAGAGCTAAACAAAGAATTCTCAACTGAGGAGCCTCAAAAGGCCAAGAAGCACCCAAAGAAATGTTCAACATCCTTAGTCATCAAGGAAATGCAAATCAAGAAGACCCTGAGATTCCACCTCACACCAGTAAGAATGGCTAGGATAAAAAACTCAGATGACAGCAGATACTGGCGAGGATGTAGACAAAGAGGAACATTCATCCTTTGTTGGTGGGATTGCAAGCTGGTACAACCACTCTGGAAATGAGTCTGGCAGTTCCTCAGAAAATTGGACCTGAGAACCCAGCTATACCACTCCTGGACATATACTTAAAAGATGCTCAGTTGCTCAAAAATTAACTAAAACATTAGAAAAGCAACATGTAAAGTTGAGAAGGAAATGTGAAGAGAGGGCTTGAGAAAGAGGGAGAAGGAAGTGAACATGAAATTTTCAAGAATAGTTTAAAATAAAAAGAAACTGATTAGAAGTTCAGTAAGAGAAAGCTCCTCTATTGGTTGACTAGCAGTAACATGGTCTAGTGGTCTTTGCAGTTATTTCTTTAAGAGAACCCAAATGTTAGGGCCAGCATCTCTCCTTTTGAGTGAGTCCAAATAGAATAGAATCTGTATCTACTCTTTGAGAGTTTGAAGTAGGAACGATGGCACTTTCAGTAGGATAATTTGTATTTAATCTTCCCATTTTGAATCATTTCCCCATAAACACTTTACAAGGTCTCTTGTCTCGGATGTTGGCAGATGTTTCAGGGCCAATTTATTGGATTGTTCTTTCATTTCTTGCACAGAATGAACTTGCTGTTTCCTGCAGCAACAGAGTATGCACGCCCATTTTCAGTGTGGAACCTGGAAAGATCTGAGACACATTCTTAATGACATTCTTTGAAGACTGTGATTTGATGGCTTTGGTCAAATGCTAAATTTTCTACCTATCGTTAGTTGGCTTTCAAACTTCTCTGAGTCAGTTAATACATTGCTCAGTGGCTGTTTGAGATGAAAGTAACCACAAAAGTTATTCCAACAAAAGAAAATTTAATCTAACGCACTTATTATAAAGAAGCATATATTCACCATGATTTCTAGGACTTAAGGAAAGGAAGTCTGAGGCACTCAAGATCTAGAGGACCAGGGAGAGAGTGTGGAGGACCTGGGCTCACAGTTTTTGAACGAGGCAGAAAAAAAAAAGACCTATAAAGAAGTTAAAACCAGTGAAGACAGATTTGATGTTAGTATTGTATTGTAATAGGGGAAAATGAACTGACTTGGCTCTTGTTACCAAATGTTACAGACAGAATTTACAGACAAGCAGATAGATATTTAGACAAAGGAAGATTGTTAAGAAGAATCAGAAAGGATGAGGAAAATCCGGCAGAACTAAAGTGAAAAATTCCGAGAAGTCAATTTTTTGTTGATGACACACTCCCTGGGAGATTGAAGGAGATGGAAAGTTAGCTTAGGAGGCTGAAAATGATCAGACCGGAAGAGAGGACACTGGCTGCAACAATCCAGGACACTTGCTGCAGTGCAGACGTAGGAGATGGGCTTGGGGGCCCGGAAGTTGAGATCTCATGGGGAAGAGGATTTGGAGTAGTTAAGAAATTCAGTGGAGGAAAGAATTTGTTAGAACATATAAGAATTTCTGCCTCTTTTCCTCTCTCTCTAGTGCCTACTATGGAAGACAGGATGTCAGAAGACATTCATGGAACATGGAGTTTGCAGATATCCATTCCCAGCATCATTAAGGAGAAGGGCATATGGTGGTCTTGTAAGATCCGAGTGAATAGGGACACCTCAGAAAAACACCAGGAGGCCAGGAATTTCCTTAATAAGATAAGCTCAGGAACTTTGGGAAGGTAGTGGAACTCTCTGGAAGGGAAAGGCTAATTAACATTCCTCAGTTCACAAGTGAGAAACAACCTGTGCGTGGGGACACATTCTACAGGGTGGACCTTTGTCCACCTTCAGACAAAGGAAGTCCTTGCAACCTCATTCCTTAAAGACCAGCAAGTTTAAAAAGTCACACTGTTCTACCAATCACATTGTATCTAATGGCTGCCGCCCTGAAAATTGTATAAAAGCTCACTGAATAAGTTGTGCGGGGTCGCCTCCTTTCCTTAGGGTCTGGGACGGGCCTCAGTGCACTGAACTAAAATTCCTCATGCTTTTCTTTGCATCAATCAGGCTCCATGTGATTCATTCAGGGGGTCTCCAGTAAGCTAAGGCTCAACAGGGTCTTACAGTGAAATCTCAGAAATAAGAAGACAAATGATCTGCAAAAGTCACTATAGGTCCAACAAATTTTAGTTTTCAAAACTAGACTTCCAACACTCTAGGAGGTCGCCTCACATTTATTTTCATTGTGTTGAATATTTTTAAAAATGTCTTTGATTTTTATGGGTATTAACAAGAGAAGATAAACTCTAATATTAAATAGCCAAGCTAAGTCTATTAACCTCAGTATCCTCACCTAAAAATAAGAACAATAAAAATATGTACAAAGAACTTTCTACCACGCCTAGAACTACAGTAAGATTGGTCTTAAGAAATGGTAAGCATTAAGAAACTTAGGAGTTTAAATTCTTCTGAATTACTGCAAATAACAATACTGCAGTAGTAATTACTACTTTTGTTATCACTGTCAAGGTAAATAGCTCTCTCTGGTGCCAGGGCTAATCTAGGTATTCTATCCCCAGTGTGGAGTTGTGAGGTTCAAGCCACTCATTCCTCACAGCTTGCATGTCAGATGGGAGTTGTTATAATATCTACCATCAAAATGAGGAAACCAATATACACGGAGGCTGGGATGCTTCCCTGGCTTGGTCAGGAAAGTGATTAAACCAGACTGAGTCTAAGCTGTTTGGCTCCTCCACTGTCTGGATCTAACCACTTGAGTCAAAGATAAACTTCACTCATTTGTAACATAGCAACAGTAGTTACAGTTACTAGGGTTATTTTTTTTATGAGTTATGTGAAAAATTACATTTTAGAAAAACAGTATTAGTGGAAACATACAACCAGCAGAGGATCAAGTGTAATTCATATTTTTCAAGGATTAAATTTGAATCCTTCTAAACCTGCATATATTGCTTGCTTAAAATCTCCAAAGAATTGTTTTTTTTATAATTGTCTATTTCACTGAAAAGTGTACAAAGCTATTTTCTAATTTTAAATAATTGGAATAACAGTGAATGGCAGATAAATTTCTTTAAATGTAGTCTCGTTGTTTTTAATCCATACTACAATATGTAGCTAGAACTGAAGTGTTTTTCTTCCAGTGAAATATCAATTTGTATGATAAATTTTTTTCTTATGTTATCTCTTACATATGCAGAATCATTCAAAAAACTTCATCATATATTTGTATATACAAACTAATATCTGAATTTACATACTTATCTTGAACTGCTGTGTTCAGACCTTGGTAGAAATAAAAATAATGATTATTCTTGTATTATTGCTCCATTATACTTGAAATTACACATATAATATTTACTCAGGCCATCTAAAACTTTCTGACACCAACTGCTTCACAGTTGAGGCTCCTATGTGTGGGAAAATTTGAATAACATCTCAGTAGTTCAGAGTTTAGTCCCATCTGTGAACTACCTACTGATGGTGACCATAATTAATGATGTCTTTTTTTTTTTTAGGAATTGGTTTAAAACATTTTTTAATCTTTACAATACCTACTCACATCTTGAGTTCTAAATATTTAGAAAATTAAAATATTAAGAAGTTATATAATACATAAAAGTAGAATTTACAAATGAAATATATAATTATAACTTATTCTAATTTCGTTCCCGTTACGATGATAAAATACCCTGCCCCAAAACAACTTAGAGGAGGAAAGCTTGGCTTTTCTTACTTGGCTTACAATTCTGAGTTGCAGTTGTTCTGTAATTAATAAAGTCATGTAGCCACACTTTTGGACAAAGGGGAACAAATGCATACTATTGATTCCTAGTTTTCTGCCTGCTTCCATTTACCTTTACCCTGTGTGTTGTAGATCAGGTCTCCTGATAGAGAATGATGTTGCTCACAATGCCACAATCGACTGGGTCTTCTATATCAATTAACAATGATGATAAGCCCCCATATACACACTCACAAGCCAATCTGAAGTAGGCAATTATTCTATTGAAGATCTTACATTCTGATTATGGATTGTGGCAGTCTGACATTTAAAACTAACTGATACATGTTGTATCATTGTGATAAGGATTTAACCAACCAAGAGACGTCAAAGTCTCACAGTGTGTTTCTTTGAATGCACTACTCGTGCAGTCACAGTACTAGTTGTTTCCTCCATCCACACATAGAACTCCATGGAGACATAGCTGACTGGCTCATTCATCACAGTTGAGAGGACAGTGTTCTCCATGGAATGCAGGTGTATGGCCACCGAAGCATGCCCAAGAGCATCCTCACATGTGGCACATAGTCATACAGTGTTCAAACATTATGCTTATACTGCTAGAATAAAGTATAGCTGTTTAAGTTATTATATTTATACAATATACTCATATACCTCCTTGTGCACATAGCTCACTTCAAAAGAATCTGTGATGATTTGTTTTAAATCTCACTTTGACTTGATCAGGGGATACCTGGATATTTCATCAAATATTTTCCTGCATGTTTCTCTCAGGCTTTTCTTGGACATAGATTAACATTTACACCTGATAACATTGTTGCTTTATATAAAAAGTTTGCATATCAATAATTCCTCACATCTGGCTACTTCAGATGTGTGTATAGGTTATTCTATCACTGAACTCACACTGAAACTTTTTTCTCTAGATCTTGAGACTTATTGTCATAGAAGTAAAAATAAATTACTAAGTTTTCTAGTTCTTCAATTTACTAATTTATTCTGTAGCTTTTGGAATATGGCAGCCTCAATACCTGTGAACCAAATGCTTACAATATGCCTTCCTCTGTAAAATATCTGATATATATATATATATATATAT
>JADRCC010498070.1:0-11326 GCA_019843855.1 Hylomyscus alleni
ATATAAAACACTAAATAATACAAATGTCTAAACCTTAAGGTCTGCTTGAACATTAAGTCTAAAAGGAATAAGAATATAAGCTATGTTTCATTATTTACATATGTATTTTCATCTTATAAAATTTCTGTAATGAAATTGTACATTAATGGAAATAGCAAATGTGCTGTATGTTCACTCTTGCCAGAGACCTAGGATTGCATTTGTGCATATAGTTTAGTAGTAATTATTCTCATTGTATATTATTGTTTATGTTCATTATTATTATTTATCTACTTAATGTTAGCTCTGTTCACAATTGATAATGTAGCCAGATTTGAGGAACATGCTTACTTCAAGCCCCTTCCCCTTTGATTATGCCATGCTGTTTACTGTAAAGTCATATATTTGGCATTATTGTGAAATATACTTGACAGTATATTTGAATTATCATGAGTTGAACTAGTATGCGTAAATATCAATCACAGAGAATAGATGAATGATTATAATTTTATTATCAGTTTTCACCCTGGTATAAAACAAAAAATAAATAATAATCAGGTATGTATATTTAGGAATTATGAGAAATTATCTAGGTCTAGTTAAAATGTAGGCATGATCAGTAGAGTAAGACTGCCTACATTCAATTTCTAGTTCTGTCATTTATTAACTGTAATACTAGATAAAATATTCAACTTTCCAGTCTCCATTTCTAAGTTGCAAAGCATGCTGATCTCATACATCCATCTGAGGGTAAGAGAAAGCATGTTAGGTGCTAACAACAAGACCTAACATTAAGTACTAATAAGTATTAGCTGTATATTATTAAAAATAAATTATATCCCCCAGCTGCAAATGTGTCTCAGCAACTGATTAAGAGCACTGGCTGTTCCTCCAGACATGTCTTTGATTCATAGCACCTACCTGGTAGTGTACAACATAGAGTTGTAAGCTGACCCACATAGGTACTAGGAGCCAAACCCTGGTCCTTTAGAAATGTAGTCAGAGCTCTTAACAGCTCAGCCAACCCCCAGTTCCCAACTTACAGCTTTCTAAAACTACTCTCATCATTTAAGTGAGCAGAAAGAGAAGGAAACACAATGATGTTAATCACAAGCAATCTAACAATTTCTTATCTGTCATTTTTTTCCTGGTTCTGAGCATGTGGTTGTATGAAGAGAAAGAAAACTAGAATTCCTCCAGCAAGCATATGAGACAAGACGGACCTGACAATGTCCTTCCGGTCTGTGATGACTGTGTTGACCAATTTTCCAGTTTATAAACTGAGAATCTTGCCCTTCTTTATCAAGGGATTACAGGGTAAGATGAAGATGATGTAACTTTTTTTTTTTAAGCCAGTAACAAAGAAAAGGACATTGATTACTTTCTGAGTGGTATGAACTTAAAACTTTTGTGTATGTATATGAATGAGCGGGGGCTACAGCGCTCTTTGGTGGTGGTAGTGGTTTGTTTGTCTGTTTGTTTGTTTTGTAGGGAGGAATGCATTTAATGAAATGAAGGGAATATCCATAACAGAAGTATAACACTGATAATGTTATACTTGGGACCTTGGGATAAATAAATGCCAAACCTGGAATATTTTTGAACAATGGCTGAAAAACACATGATCTCTAACATTGATCCATTGACTGCACTTCTGTATTGCTATCAAGCTGTGCCAAAGGCAGAGGTCTGAGAGGCATTTACAAGTTCTAATTTGTTTTTCAAAGTTTTTGGAACCAGGTAGCACATGATGAAGTCCACGTAAGACAGGCAAGGCTCAAGCTGCCAGGCAGAAGCCAGCAGGACATTTGGGAGTGGCTGGCTAGATGACCTGACGGCTGGGTGGCTTTACTACAGTTCTCCAGCAAGCTGGTGACAGGGGACGTCCTCCTGCCGCACCACACAGCGCTGTTGACCCCAAGAACTGTGCGCGAAGAGAACACTGCTCATTGCTGTCTCTTCAGCCTGAGGACCTCTTCTTAGACACTACTTAACTGAGCTACTACCACCAAAACCCAAAATGAGTTTAGTTGAAAATGAAAAAGGAATAAAAATCAAGAAGGAAAATGAATTCTTTTTAAAAAACTATACTGAGTCTTGGTGAGTTTCCTATCACATGCCCCAACCCTACTTATATCTGTCACTTTGTATCTACCCTCCACTTCACAACTTCCCCCAAATAATAATAAAAAATAAAATAAACAAAGCATTCAAAAATCTCGTGGCAGAGCTGCACTATGTCACAGTGTGTCCCATGCTATATCCTTTTGTCCACATTTCTTTAACTGTAAATGTTCACTGTGCTGAGTCAGTGCTCTAGCTTAAGGCCTGTGGCCTCCGATACACCATCAATCCTGGATCTCCACCAAGACAACTCCTGGTTTTGCCCTGTGTCATGGAGCTCCTGCAACTTTGGATCTATAGGGTTAGCTCTTTTACATGCTCCAGAAGTTCAGAGATGAGATAGATGATGGGGAGAACTGACCCAAAGCCCTACATATAGATCTGAATCTGAATTGTCAGCCTGCCAGCTCTGCACCCACACCACCAGGGTGAGCTCTCCAGCACTCTCAGCTCTCCACTTTTCATGCCCGCGTCCCACATCCACATCATCAGGGTCAGCTCCATGTCACCACAAAGGTGAAATGCAAGGCATGCTCTCACAAGTGCTGCAGCTATCAAGAGGGGTAGGGCTAGCTCTGTACAGCCCTGGGATATCAGCGTATCTCAGGTGGCAGCCAAGAGCAGGGCCATCCGCATGGTCTTCAGCAGTAATAAGAGCCAGGGACATTGACACTGACTCCTGATGCTGCTCAGCTATGGACCCAGATGTGGTCCTGAGTGGCAGCATGCGCTGGGACTCTACCATGGCCTTAGGTGGCAGGTCAGGCCACCCACAGCAGGGCACGCCTCTCCAGGCTTGAGCCTCCAGCTCGATCTCTCTCAAACTCTTCAGCCTCCCTCTCTCCCATCTGTCCACTACACTCATGCACCTCATAGTGGGAGGGCCAAGTGGCTGATGGGCCTCTAGAGTCCTCCTCCTGCTGGAGCTGCATGACATGGCAGCGGGGGCTGGGCCTCTGTGTGTCCCTCAGACATCTGCACCATGTGCTATGGCAGCAGGTGGGCCTCTGGGTGCCATGTGGTGGTGGGTTGGCCTCGAGATGTCTTCTGCTCACCCATGCAGCATGGTGCAGCTGCAGGCAAGACTCTCAGTGTCTTCCCCTGCCCATGCTGTGTGGCATGGCGGCAGGCAGGCAGGTAGGCAGGCTCCTTAGCATCTCATTAGTTATTCATTTGTTTGTTTGCTTGTGTAGGCTAGAAGTATATGAATAGAGTAATAGTCTCTATTCAGTCATTTTTTTCTCAGCCAATTTCAATGTCCCAAAGTTTAATTAACAGAACAAGGAAGCCGCCCTGAACTGAACTCTACACTTTGGACAGGAAAATATATTCTTATACTTATAAAACTAAGTTTAAAAAAAACAGAAAAAATTCTCAGGAATGCATACTGTGCCACGTATCACAAGGCTGAAATACTACCTTGAATCAAAATCAAATTCATATTCTTTCTTTTATATTCACAGGGGTACCCAGTAAAAGAAGTACCACGACCTTTGTCTTTCTCTTCAGAATTATACTGTTTTCAGTATTGTAGATCTTCCTTTTTGCCATGTAAGTTTTAGAATCATGAACAGCTTTGTTTTTTTTTTGTTTGTTTTTGTTTTTTTGAGACAGAGTTTCTCTGTATAGCCGTGGCTGTCCTGGAACTCACTCTGTAGACCAGGCTGGCCTCGAACCCAGAAATCTGCCTGCCTCTGCCTCCCAAGTGCTAGGATTAAAGGCATGGGCCACCATCGCCTGGCTCATGAACAGCTTTTTTTCTCTTTTTTTTTAATTAGATATTTTCTTTATTTACATGTCATATGATTTCTCCTTTCCCAGTTTCCCCTCCAAAAAAAAAAAGACCAAAAAAAAAAAAAAAAACCCCAAAAAACAAGAACAAACCCCTGTTGCCTCCCCCTCCCCCTACTTGCCACTCCACCCTCTTCCACTTATTGGCCCTACACTGGGGCACAGAACCTTCACAGGGCCAAGGGCCTCTCCTCCCACTGATGATCGACTTTGCAATCCTCTACTATACACATGCTGCCAGAACAATCTGTCCCACCATGTATAGTCCTTTGTTGGTGGGTGAGTCCCTGGGAGCTCTGAGGGTACTAGTTAGTTCATATTGTTGTTCATCCTAAGGGGCTGCAAACCCTTCAGCTCCTTTGGTCCTTTCTCTAACTCCTTCATTGGGGACCCTGTACTCAGCTGAATGGATGACTGTGAGCCTCTACTTCTGTATTAGTCAAGTACTGTCAAGAGCCTCTCAGGAGACAGCTATATCAGGCTAGACCCTTGCTTCAGTCTCTGCTCCATAGTTAGTCTCTGCAACTCCTTCCGAACTTCTGGGCTAATAACCACTTATCAGAGAATGCAAACCATGTGTATTCTTTTGTGATTGGGTTACCTCACTCAGGATGATATTCTCCAGATCCATCCATTTCCCTAAGAATTTCATAAATTCATTGTTTTTAATAGCTGAGTAGTACTCCATTGTGTAGATGTACCACAATTTCTGTATCCATTCCTCTGTTGAGGAACATCTTGGTTGTTTCCAGTTTCTGGCTATTATAAATAAGGCTGCTATGAACATGGTGGAGCATGTGTCCTTATTACATGTTGGAGCATCTTCTGGGTATATGCCCAGGAGTGGTATAGCTGGGTCCTCCAGTAGAACTATGTCTAATTTCCAGAGGAACCACCAAACTGATTTCCAGAGTGGTTGTACCAGCTTGCAATCCCACCAGCAATGGAGGAGTGTTCCTCTTTCTTCACAACTTTTCCAGCATCTGCTGTCACCTGAGTTTTTTATCCTAGCCATTCTGACTGGTGTAAGGTAGAATCTCAGGGTTGTTGTGATTTGCATTTCCCTGATGACTAAGAATGATGAACATTTCTTTAGGTGCTTCACAGCCATTCAGTATTCATCAGTTGAGAATTTTTTGTTTAGCTCTGTACCCCATTTTTTAATAGGGTTATTTGGTTCTCTGGAGTCTAACTTATTGAGTTCTTTGTATCCATTGGATACTAGCCCTCTATCAAATATAGGATTGGTAAAGATCTTTCCCCAAATTTTGGTTGCTGTTTTGTCCTACTGATAGTGTCCTTTGCCTTACAGAAGCTTTGCAAATTTATGAGGTCCCAATTGTCAATTCTTGATCTTAGAGCATAAGCTATTGGTGTTCTGCTCAGAAAAGTTCTTCCCCACTTTCTTTTCTATTAGTTTCAGTGTATCTGGTTTGATAAGGAGGTCCTTGATCCACTTGGACTTGAGCTTTGTACAAGGAGATAGGAATGGATTGATTTGCATTCTTCTACATGCTAACCGCCAATTGAGCCAGCACCATTTGTTGAAAATGCTGTCTTTTTTCCACTGTATGGTTTTAGCTCCTTTGTCAAAGATCAAGTGATCATAGGTGTGTGGGTTCATTTCTGGGTCTTCAATTCTGTTCCATTGATCTACCTGCCTGTCATTGTAACAATACCATGCAGTTTTTATCACAATTGCTCTGTAGTTCAGCTTAAGGTCCAGGATTGTGATTCCACCAGAGGTTCCTTTATTGTTGAGAATAGTTTTGGCTATCCTGTGTTTTTTGTTATTCCAGATGAATTTGCAAATTGCTCTTTCTAAGTCTGTGAAGAATTGAGTTGGAATTTTGATGGGGATTGCATGGAATCTGTAGATTGCCTTCGGTAAGATGGCCATTTTTACTATATTAATCCTGCCAACTCTCGAGCATGGGAGATCTTTCCATCTTTTGAAATCTTCTTCAATTTCCTTCTTCAGAGACTTGAAATTCTTGTCAAACAGATCTTTTACTTGCTTAGTTAGAGTTACACCAAGGTACTTTATATTATTTGTAACTATTGTGAAGGGTGTTGTTTCCCTAATTTCTTTCTCTGCCTGTTTATCTTTTGTGTAGAGGAAGGCCACTGATTTGCTTGAGTTAATTTTATAACCAGTTACTTTGCTGAAGTTGTTTATCAGCTTTAGGAGTTCTCTGGTGGTATTTTTGGGGTCACTTAAGTATACTATCATATCATCAGCAAATAGTGATAATATGACTTCTTCCTTTCCAATTCGTATCCCTTTGATCTCCTTTTGTTGTCTAATTGCTCTGGCTAGGACTTCAAGTATAATATTGAACATCTAACACCAGAGATCAACAGATGTCTTGTATTTTTCCCTAGGCTACATTTTCAAAAGTATTCTCTCCTTTGCTACCCCCATCAAAGTGTGAAGTCTATTCAAGTTCTGGTTCCTATATACTTCTTGCTTTAATTCAGAACTCTATTCTTGCAGTGTATCATAAAGAAGCAAGTCACACCTTCAACATGGTCCTGTGAAATCTCAACTAAAAAGCATGCTAGCCATGTGGTCATCAGTAAGGAGTCAACTCTCTGAAGCTGCCCGCCTCCTGTGTAAAGAAGAACCACTTTCTCAAGCTTCCACTGCTGCATTTCTCACTCCACTCTGAGTCTGACAACAGAGAGGCGTATGAGAACTACAAACAGCCTGTTTTATGAACTGTGGGCCTTTCTCTCAGAGTCCTCAAAGTCCAAGGCCCATCTACCCACTGTCTTATTCAAAAACCACTGCTACATGCATTAGCCAGTCATGGACCAAGCACATCTGCAGCACAGATGCTATTTACTAGTGACATCACAGCTCAGCTCATTTAGATACACTCCACAATGATGTTGAGAAATGCTGCTCTCGGGGCATAGTAAGGCTGCTACCAACTGGGAACTAAACAAAATGATTATTCAAACCAAAGACTCACAAGATCTGCCCTAGATCCCCACCTGAGATTAATATCCCTACCTTCCTCCCACTCTGTACAAGATCCTGTCTCAGCTACAAGTGGTGTTGGCTGGTGCTAGAGGAGACAAGAGGGAGGGAGAAAATTGAAGGCAGGATTCCATCTGTGCAACTTTCAAAAGTCAGTCACCCTTCCTGGCATGGGGCTTTTCCATGATAAAGCTGTTCTGGGATCAACCACATTCTGATAACCCTTTGCCCAAGTTCCTGTAACCCAGCCTTCTAAACTCACTGGCTCAGCAAGCTTGATTTAGAAGGAATCATTTTTTTTTTTTTTAAATCTTTGTGAATGGTACCCAGTTGAATAAATGTTTGCTTCTCTTCAGGAAAAGTACCAACACATATTTGCAAAATGAAACCACAGAAGGATTCATTTCTCTTCTGGATTCTAAAGTTGTATTAGTTTTTACTGCTGTGTGACAAATCACTATAAACTTAGTGAGTTAAACAAGACTCACTTACTATCTCAGTTTCTGGTAGATGTAAACATCTGTTTTGATCCTGCACCTGGAGGCGCTTTGCTTAGCAACAGAAGCACCTGAAAGGCAGGTTACTGGGCAGCCAAGCTGCATTCCTAAACATCTTTCTCAAAATACTCTGAAGCAATCATCTCCAAGCCCATTTGGGTTGCTAGAAAAATCCAGTGTCTGCACTTACAAGATAGTCTACATGTTCTAGCTCTCCCTGGGACCCTTACAGTGAGATTCACTCTATCTCTGTGGCCAACACTGATAAAGGTCCCTTTTACTGAATCCTATTAAACCCTAAGCTTTATGTGTCAGGAAGACTCCAGGCCCATTTACAACATTCCCCTGATTAAATCAAGCCCACTGGGGACAATCTTCCTATTTTACAGGGAACTATGTAGGAAAGTGGTCCAGCTCACCTAGATGAGTGTGTTTTTAAACAACGAAGGCTAGCTCTGTGGTGCCAGGCAGATGCATAGGTCCCTTGCTACCTCCTGTCTCCCCCAGCCACATACTTAGGAGTGGAACTGTGACTGAGCACATGGATAGTACTGCTCGGGCTCTTCTAGAGAGGCTGGAACACTTGTTTCTTACCAACAGGTCACGAGACACTCAGTGTCTCCTACTTTCTGAAAGGTGAATGTGGTTTTAGTTGGCACTTTCGTGGTGACAGGTTTTTCAATTTAAATTATTATCTAATTTAATTATGTTAGTTATTAATTATTAATTTCATTATACTTTTTGAATTCTCAAACCTGAAACAGTACTGTGGCTGTCCACTCCTCCTGCCCAGGCCAGGATGTAGAACTCAGCTTCCCTCCTCAGCACTCTACACTGTGTTCCGTCCAATGCTCTAACGCACTGAACTATGCTATTTCTGACTGTGCTGCCCGCTGGCCAAGTGTGGCCCATTTAGTCAGCCCTTTGTTTGGGTGTTTTTATAGGACTGATTCTACTGAATTAAAGATATGAACCTACTCTCCTATTCACACTCTGTAATATGGCTCCTTCTCTAATCTCAACTTTTTAATGTTAATTTATTATAAGGTCCCTATGCAATCTGATCAATCTCTCTGAATATCTCTTTTCTTTTGTCCAAAGTTTCGGCTTTTACAGGTACCTAATCTCAGAAGTTATCCAAAACTTTCTTATCATATTTTTTTTTAAAATAGTTTCAAGTTCATCACACGGTAACTTTTTTTTTTAACACTGAAAAAATTCTGTTAAAATTTTGTCTAAACATACCTATTTCTAATGTGACTTGTGACTGTATCAATAGTCAATCCATCACTTCTGAGGTAGAGGCAAGAGGATCAGGGAGTTTAAGGTCTGCCTAAGCTACATGAGACTGCATACTTTTAAAAAGCAAAATAAAAAACTGAAGAATGTTTAGACAATATGATACAGTTACAACAAAGGTTGTAATTCTTGATTTTTAATTCTATACTGAATTGCATTTATTCTTGTTTAATATATACAATAAATTAATTTGAAATCTTCCTAAGACTTGTATGGATAATTTTCAGTTTGGAATTTGGCCAACCACATGTTTCCAGCTCTTAGTTTTGTGATGTACACATGCCTGCGGAAAAAATCACAAGCTTCATAAATAAGCAAAACATCACACTGTTTGGTTAATATTATAGTAAACTAATGGTCTAAAGTGGTAAAGGACCTTCTGTTGCTTTGTTAATTTATTTATGCCACTAAGAAAGTGGGGCTAGGAGGGCAGCCAGGCCCTGCTGCACACTGGGAAGGCAGACTTTCCACTGCTTGGTTGCTATAGGAATGATTTTTTCCAATCACCAAGTAGTTCTTTTCTTATGTGATTTTTATTAACCATCAATTATTCTTCAATGCTAGTTAAACTAAGATAAATTCTGAGTATGAGAAGTAATATATCCTATAATTTACTTTAGAATGCATAAATGATTACTCTTTAGATTAAAAGATGCATCTACTGTGAAATGAAATGGCCATATGTAACTGTAAGTAAGAGTGTTAGAAAAAAGTGCATCTTCAGAAATATCTTTCCATATCTATCGCCTTGCAACCCCTGGAGCATGTGAGGGAAAGTCCTCCTCCTCACAGCGTTTCAGGGAGGAATAGTTTCTTCATTTCCTGAGAATAAGTAGCAATTATGTGGAAGTTTCATAAACAATAAGAACTACACATTCGATGTAAATATTAGACAATTTTAGCCCAGAATAGGGAATCTATATATTTACTTCAATTCTTAGTTTTGATTGTTTATATTTCTATTTCAAAACTCATGGGAAAATTTAGCATTGCTGAAAATACTGCTCATTTGAATTCACGTAAGAGTTACAAGTACGAGGAAGCAGTTGTATCTGCTTATTAAGCCAACATTTCTTCCTAATTAAATGTCCTTCAAAGGAAAAAATATCAAAGTGGAACATATTCTGCAAGTGCCACAAAGAACTTCACTTATCAATTCTCAATTTCGATCAAAGCCAAGACCTTCTCTTCCATATGAATAAACTCAGTGGTGCGTGGGAAGATTGCCAATAGTGAGCGGGAACAACAGAAGCGATGTTAGTTTCTAGGGCTGGCATAGTAAATTAGCACAGAGAGAAATTTCTGTTCTTGCAGTTCTGGAAGCTAAAGGACAGACATCAAGATGTCAACACTGTTGAGTTCTGAGGGCTCCGGAGCAGGCTTTGTTACATCATCGCCCGTGGCTTAGCTTCTAGTATTTCCAGCTAGCCTTCCCTCCTTGAATTAAAGATTTATTATTCTACATGATATACATTCTTCCTTCCCTCCCTGGTGTGTGTGTGTGTGTGTGTGTGTGTGTGTGTGTGTGTGTGTGTGTGCTGTCTTTTCCTCTTACAAAGACACCACCATTAGTACTGGCCGCATTAACTTAGTTTCATTGGAAAGACCCTATTTCTAAATAAGGTCCCATTTGAGGGTTAGGACTTTTTGGGGAGCACAGTTTTGGGAACCCCAATTCAGTTTGCAGCAGGGGTCAGAACAGTGAGGACCTCAGCAACACATCACTGTCTCCAAAGCCTTTCCAGGCTCCAGCTCACACTACTGCAAATGAATTCCTGGGGTAAAACCACATGGCAGATTAATCTCTAGAAGATTCTGAACCTGGGGATGGCATAATAGCATACATACAGGGACAAACAAAACTGTGTTTCATTTCTGAAGTTTGAGAATGTGTCACTTTTTCTGTCTAGTGCTCACTCCCCCATACTCTGGTTGGCTGTAAACTACTCCCTTTGATGCTAAACCGGTCTCCATCATATTTCCAAGTCCTAGCCCTCCTGGCCCACTGCAGAGAAATAGTCATTACCAAGATAAAGTCATTGATTAGCCCTCATCCAGTATAGCTTGTGTGCTCATAAGAAGAGAGGAAGGGGGCCCATGGAAGACAGGGTAGGGCAGCCCATCCTCAGGCTACAGTTTCAGAAGCAGCCTAAGAGCTGTAGGAAATGGAACTCAGTGCTTTGCTGCCTATGGACAACCAGCTGACTGCTCAACCAGGAGGACAACCCTATGTTTTTTCTTATGCAACACTCAAAAATCATCCTGTGGAAACTAAAATATGTATTTATCCACTCAGTATGAAAAAATATCATTTAATTTGGCATCTTGGAAGTTTTACTGCCTGCTTAGCTTTGACTAGTATCCTAAAAGTAAGACCCAAGTCCTTGTTTATGATGTCAAATTGTGCTCAGCACTCAGGACTAAGATACATATTCTACAATTACCCTCAGAGTAAACTGGAAAATTGGAAAAAGCTGTTTAACATTTATGAAAAATAAAACAGTAAAGACCCTGGGACAAGGGAGGCACCCAAAAATCAATGAGGGGTGACCTTAGCTGTGACTCACTACATTGGGGATATGGAATCTGAAGAGGCCACCTCCTATATCCAGAAAGGAACCCCGGAGGAGGAATAGTGACACCAACCCAG
>JADRCC010498141.1:0-11067 GCA_019843855.1 Hylomyscus alleni
ACACACACACACACACACACACACACACACACACACACAATCCCTATTGGATATTTTAAAGAATGTAAAGATATGGCCAAATTTGAAATGTCCTTGGAGAATTAAAATAAAATTTGTAAATAAAAATGTTGTAAATAATAATAACTCTGCCCCCCCCCACAACTCTCTCCCCTACCCCTAAACAGTACTTTCAAATATTTTCCAAGAACTCTGCACTGCTTCTAGAGAACTCTGAACTTAGTGCTTTGGAGAATTAAGATAAAGTTAGCAATGAGGATAACTTCCTGGTAAGTGATTTTATCACACTTACAAACATTCACTCTGTCTCTCTCTCTCTTACACACACACACAGAGTCACACACACACACACACACACACACACACACACACACACACACACTGTAGGTACTTTCTTATTTGTTAAGTTCTTCTTCCATGCCTACAAAACAGTGGCAATGAACTTGCTGTTTTCTACGTTCAAGGTTCATGGACCACGTGGTAAGTCTCTAAGCAATGCCTCTGAAATTGTCTGAGTTGGTCTTGAAGACCCACAGCATCTGCTTGCAATCCACTGTCTACCTGTAGTTTAATGGGATGAGGGGCTGTGTGGCATTATGTTGTTAATGAATTATTTCAAATATTTATTTGAAGTCTAGAAATGATTTATTCCATTTATGGCAGGATTTTGGGTTCCTAAGGACATGGAGGGATCTCATTTTCCTGAAAATAATTACACAGAAGTAATGGGACCTTTGGACAAAACATTTGCTGCTTTTTTTTCCTGTTGAGTCAATTGCTAAATATTGCTTTTAAAAAAGAGTAAGGAGAGCAATACACTTTTACAAATCTTGATTTTTATAAAAATTCTGTGACAGCACCATGACCTTTTTTTTCTCCTTAGGGGACATGTAAACATTTGAACTGTTCAGAATTAAATGCAGAGTGATGGGCACTAACATCTTTCCTTACCAGGGTGTGGAAATTCTTTAATAGACACTCTGTTGAACTTCTATTACAACTGAAAATTCCTCAGTATTTAAGCAATGTGAAAAGAAATCTCAGTGCCTGGAAGACAAGGCATTCAAACCATGTGACAGTCCCATATGCAACTCCAAATCTGTCCTCATAACTGTCTGTGGGGCTCACAAAAGAGTCACACATGTAGTTATTGGAAGAATATCTTAGACAATTTGGCACGCAAGTTCTAAGATTAGCAGCTGAAAGGGGGAGGGAGGAAGAGAGGAACATAATAGATTAAGTGACACCCATCTACTATCTTCCTAGATTGTTTGGAATGTTAAAAATATTGTTTTGATCAATCTATATATACACTCTCAATTTTAAAGAGAAATTCAAAGCATGTTGTGGTTGATAGAACAAATGGTTTTAAAAAACACTATGAAATCTATGTCACTGAACAAGGGAGTCCAGCCAGCTCCCAAGTGGCATGTTAACATGATGGGAAGCAAAGCCAGGATGCTGTGAATCAAAGAGGCATGGGTCTATTTTTACAGAGGCCTGTGTCTCCCCACCCTGTTTGCCAAGTGTATTTTTTTTTAGACATGCTTAGCCTGTCAAAATAGGTAAGCATTTAAATGTTGTGGGAGTTGCCCACCCAACACTGGACCGTTCCTTCCACTTGTGAGGCCTTCAATACTGTATCATCTATGTTAATTACTAAACAAGCAGAAGAGCTATCCTCTAGTTCACTTCCCCTATTCTTGAACAGATTGTTTGAGACATAATATGAATACTAATTAATGATAAAATATCTCCAAGTGTTTTGAAATAGGGACAGAATGGCAATTTTAGAAAAGAGGACAGATCAATTTTGTGTAACAGCACCCACAGGTCATATGAAGAGTCCAGACCCAGCTCAGAGGCATGGGAGCAAAACTGGCAGAGTTTTGGCTCCATTTCAGGGGGGAGTTGTGGGTCACTTGCTTGTTTTCTTGAGAGGATGTTGACATTCTTTCTAACCTTTTTCTGTGTTATATTGGAAGAGTTTAAAATTAAAGCTCTCTTCACATGCAAGTGGTGAGAAAAGCAGTCAGGATTTTGATAGGGGTCAGCTCAAAGATATGGAGGAGAGAAACTCTGACAAATTTGGTTCAGAATTATGCCTTGTCCCTATAGCAAAAGGTTTATAGCTGGTCTAATTTGATCAGATGCTATGTGCTCAAGTTGACGAAGGATCTCTGATGGTTGCTAGGTATGAATGAGGGTTTAAAAGAGTGAGATCCTGGCTTGGAGAGTTTTGTGGGGAGTGAAAGGCTCTCAGTTTGATTCTCAGAACTAGAAAAAAAAATTCTCTTTGATTTAGTTTTACTTTGACAAAGGGTTTGCTTAATCTCAGAGAAATGTACCCACAGAGACCCAAAGAGGGAAGGAGACAAAGTCATCGAGTGACTTAGCTCAGTTACACTGGAAGCAAAGAGTAGACCTGGGATATGAGCACAAGGCAACGTAGTGTGTATCGGCCCAGCCTTTTGTTACTAAATCATGTCACCTTTCAATCTCCTTCTTATTTTCTCATTGTTGGTTGTACTTTCTTTTCCCATCCCCATTCTAGACTCAGACAATTAACATCTGTATACTTTAGTGAAGTTTTAAAATTGTTTAAACTAGCTTTAAAACTTTAAAGAAGAACACAAATTCAGATTAAGATGACAGATAGAACAAACCCCTGTTGCCTCCCCCCTCCCCATGCTTGCCACCCCACCCTCTCTCACTTATTGGTCCTGGCATTCCCCTACACTGGGGCACAGAACTTTTACAGGACCAAGGGCCTCTCCTCCCATTGATGCTCGACTTTGCAATCCTCTACTATACACATGCTGCCAGAACAATCAGTCCCACCACGTATACTCCTTGGTTGGTGGTTGAGTCCCTGGGAGCTCTGAGGGTACTAGTTAGTTCATATTGTTGTTTGTCCTAAGGGGCTGCAAACCCTTTAGCTCCTTTGGTCCTTTCTCTAACTCCTTCATTGGGGACCCTGTACTCAGTTCAATGGATGACTGTGAACATTTACATCTGTATTAGTCAGGTACTGTCAGAGCCTCTCAGGAGATAGCTATATCAGGCTGGCTTGTCCTTCTTTTAGTCTCTGCTCCATAGTTAGTCTCTGCAACTCCTTCCATGGTATTTTGTTCCCCCATTTAAGAAGGAATGAAATGTTCACATTTTGGTCTTCCTTCTTCTTGAGTTTCTTGTTTTCTTTTGAGGGAAAACTGGGAAAGGAGAACTCATATGACATGTAAATAAAGAAAATATCTAATAAAAAAAGAAAAAAAAAGATGACAGATAGAACTTGCAGTTTGAAACAAGCAAGATCTGGGTCATATGCATTTGACCAAGTTAACCTATGAAAATAGTTCTTTAATTTTTGTAGGGGTGGTAGTGCGTGGAGTGCTTGCTGAGTTTCTACAAGGACTTGGCATTTATATCCATGCCTTCCATGTAGAAGCAGTTCATGATTGTGTGTGCCTATAACCCCAACATAAGGGGATTCCAGGGTCTTACTTTCAGCCAGTCTAGTTGAAACCTAAAATTCCAGGTTCAACGAGATATAGTATATAAAAATTGATGGAAAAGCAATACAGAAAGATACATATTCTTGACTTCTGGCTTCTACAAGTGCTTGTATAGGAAAGCCCACTAACACACGTGTGTGCATACACACACAACCTACACAGACAACGTACATGTGTGCATACACACACAACCTTCACAGATATACATACTCTTCATAAAAGTAAATTAAGAATTTTGAGTCATCACACCAAGTAATGAGTTTCATTATGACAACTTTCCATACATGCATGTCATGTACTTAATTCTTGTTTATGCCTGCCTCCACTATCCTCCTCCATCACGCCACCCTTGCTTTTGCTGATATTCTTTCTGTTCTCTGGTTGTACCCTCCTTTGCCTTCATAACACATGTATTCCATTTCCTTGTCTTTGTTTATCCCTCTTCCCACTTCAGCAAGCTCTTTTACACCCCTCTCTTAAGTTCTCCCTCCCTCTCTCTCTCTCTCTCTCTCTCTCACACACACCCACACACAAAGTCAGAGAAGAGAGATTTAAATCTACACTCCACACAAAAGAGAAAATATATAATGTTTTTCCTAACTTAAACCAGCTTGTAAATATTTTGGTGCTTGTATAATTTATTTCTCATTAGGACTGTAGGTGATATATATGTATACGTATACGTATACGTATACGTATATGTATATGTATATGTATATGATGTATATGTATACAATACATTATACTCACAAGATAATCTGCAAATATTAACTATTAAACTGTGTGGTTAAATCATCTGAAAAATCACAGATTTCTCAAATAAAGTAAATGTTTTATTAGTATATAGATTTATGTTTTTGGCACAAGTGGTATTAATTACTCAAAATTAAAAGTATTTTTCCTCCAACTCTCATTCTATTTTCATATTTAGTGCAGTTGGCTTAACTACACTGGTGGATTAAAACATCATTGCTTCTTTTAAGTCTGAGAAAGTATAAATTCATAATTTAACAGTAGTAAAAAGGTTAATTCATTCAGTTCTAAAATCATAACAAATTACTGTGCTATGAAAGACTATATTTAGATGAGTCATAACCTAATTATGGTCATTCACTTACTTATTCAGTATTTCTTTTTCCTTTTTTTCTTTTAATTTATTTTTTTTTAACCAAGTGCTTATGTGTGTCAAGCACTGAACCGACCTGGAGAGTCCTGTGTCTATCCATGACATTCATCAGTAGAACCAGTGAACTATGACTTTTCCTAGGTTCCCTTTTGCAGCAAGGCTGAGTGTCCAGTGAAGTCTCTGGGCTGACTACGTTGTTTTCTAGTTTGATCTATAGGCATAGCTTATAAAAAAGGATGTGTTCAACAGAAGAATTTTCTCTTAAAATTCAAACTCATGTAATCACCAGTAATAGACAATTGAAAAATTGAAAGGGAACGTGCTGTTAAATGTATGCAGGTGAAAATTTGTAGAAAAAAAAGCCATAAAATGTTGATAGATACAACTGGTCAAACGACTACCATTTAAATTGCAGGTGATGTTTCGTGATGACAAGAATCTCAGGAAATAAGAAGACATTTTAGCCGACTGCTCCGAGTGGCTGACTCTCAATGCCCCTCATTCTATGATAAATATGCAATCTTCCATACCAGTCTGAGTGATCAGAAGCCATCACAATGTCCTGACTCTAGTGAAACTCAAATCTCCTTCTAAACCTCCAGTGCAAGGGCAGAGGAGCCACAGCTGGAGGAGAAAGCTGTTCCAGAAGGCTCTCACTGGATGCTTGATCTTTACACATGCAGCTATTAAGAGTTTCAAGAGTAAATTGTTCCTTGAACAAGCATCCCAGGACACAATTAACTCCTGGATTTCAACTGAACACTAAGTATTTTAGAAAGAAATGATGTATTTGTCAAAAGAGGACGAAACACCTGTTTTCCAAGAATGATTTAAGTCAATAAGTTATAAGCTAAATCTCTATTATAAATGCATCCTGGTGCCCGAGTGACTGCTGCCCTTTTTGGAGGGCAAAGTGCATAACAGATTCAGTGACCTTCTGACTTGACAGTCCGATAACCACCATTATGTCCAGTCAATGTAAATGAGCATGGTTGACAATTTGCTAATTGGCTGCCTCTGGTCAACCAAGTGTACTTTTGACCTTAATGAGAACCTAATCAATTAGTACTTCGAGCAATAAAGACCTCTTGCTGATTGAGTTAGACAGGAAGCATCTTTTTTGTAATGGGATTAATGCTGCAAAGCGGCAAACTTTTAATTTAATGTATGATAATCCTCTTTTATTTAGTTAACATTGTGAAATTGAAGTACAAAATAAATGTTAGATCTATGCATCAGCTATGTTTATAAACTTTTAAAAAGAGAAAGAGGATGGAGTAGAGGATATGAGGGGAATATTCTCAGCATATAGCATACTTGGATGAAAATGTCCTTATGTGGTACAATACTGTGCAAGATGATTATATGTAAAGAAAACAGGCAGAGAGACCCTCAAGACTCACATGAGAACTTGAGGTCATTTGAATTGCAAGGTAATCAGCCACATGCCATATGATCACCAAATTAAAAGGAAAATATCTTTCTAAAAACCAAAAGAAACATTACAGTTTTAGACAAAATGAAATTTAATACAATCACATTTAAGGCTTTGTTCTCTTTTCTGGCAACTGTTAAGATAATACAGCTAACATTGTGGAGGCATAAAGCTTCTTGATGATTAAAAGTAAAGGCAATTCTATTAGCAGTAATGAAGACATGAAATGTTTTGGGCTGGGGAATTGTCTTGGTGGATAAAGTGTTCGCCAGGGCAAGAAGAGTTCAGATCCCTACATCTAAACAACAGCTGGGTTCCAGGATGCCTATAAGCCCAGCACTAGAAAACAGGTGTTCCCAGAGAAAACTGGCTAGCTGAGTCATGAGCTCTGGGTTCGGCTAGAAACTTAAATACCTAAATAGATATCTAAATATCTAAAATAAAAAGAGTAATGGAGGAAGACATTTAACATCACCCTCTGGTCACCATACACATATGTGCCTGGGCACATGCCCACATACATGCAAACAGACATACATACCTACATGCATACCATACCCATGCGTGCAAGCACCAAACAAGGTATTATTGCAAGAGGAACTGCCATGTGAAATCTCAAAGCAGCCTGTTCTGTATGGTGTTTGATATAGGGCAATGTTCTTTTATGTGCTCTTCTATGTAGATAAACATTCTCTGCGAAGAAATGCAACCATAATTTGTAGGCACTTTCAGAATTACTTTCTGTTTACAATGAATACTATCTTATGTGGCAAAGGAACAAATTTATCATTCTAGGACTTTCAAAAATACCATTTGGACACAGCAACTAAAAATTTATACTCCTTTGAGAACTCTGCCACTCCTCTGGCTCAGACTAAACACGTGTGTATTTTACATAGGAGAGGAAACATGGCTCCTTTAAATTTACTTGAAAAGTAACAGCTGTGTATCTGCAATAACTGTTTCGTGAGGCTTTTAATACTGATAAATATGCAAATATGTCATACTATTTTTAATACACCATTTTCACACTGTGTGCTGACTGAAAACAGAGCAAACATTCTGTGTATTTAGATTCATAATGAGAAATATGCACCATTCAAAACTGAAATTATCATCATGCTGCAGTAATTAAAAAATATGTTTGGGGATGGTAAATAAAACAGTTTTGAATCACAGCAAGAACACTGAGGGATTCCAGGACTATAGGTGTTCAGTTCTCCTGGCGTGCTATTGGAATTGTTACAAAGCCATAAATACTGTTCACATTCTGCTGATGAGAAATCAATTACTATTCACTGCTTTGCTGAAACAATCAGGCAATTGTAGCTATATCTTTGAGTTTTGAAGATAGGACCAACTGGACCTCATAATTTAGATTAGCAATTGAGGCACTTATAACCACCAGGAAGACAGTCTTAATGAGAAATTATCTAGTTCATGTTGGTTGGTTTGTGTGTATGTCTGTTGAGAATTGTCTTGATTGCTGATTGACATAGGAAGACTTGGATCACTGTGGGCAGCACTATTCCCTAAGCAGGAAATCCTGAACAGTATCAGAGAGAAGAAACTAAGTATTAAACAAGCAAGCAAGAGTCCACGTGTTTATCATCTTTTAGGTCTTGACTGTGGATATGATTCTTTAAATTCCTGCCTTGATTTCCTGAAATAACAAACTGTAACCTGAAACTGTTAAATCCTCTATTCTCCATGTTACTTTTGGTCAAGGAATTTTATCACAGTAAGAGAAATGAAACTAGGATAGTTACAGCAATGTTTTTTTCCATGCTTTGTGAAGAAAATTCTCTGAAACTCCAATACCCATCCATCTCTCTGTCTGTCTGTCTATCTATCTATCTATCTATCTATCTATCTATCTATCTATGTTCTACTCATGTTTGTGTGTATACATACAATACACATATATATAATAGTTCTACTCATGTTTGTGTGTATACAGATACACACAAACATGAGTAGAACTCTATGAATTATGCTCTTCTACTACATGTGTTATTAATGAACTGATTGATTCTAAAGATCTGTCCTTTTCAATAAATATGGATATATACACATCCTAGCCTTTATTACTACATAATATCTCAAAGCACTGTTATGATTTATGATTTATTTGTGTTCCTACCACATCTACTTATACTATATGCAAAATAATGTTGTAAGATTTACAATGTTAAAAACCCTTATTATCAGGTTATCTTCTAAGAATAAACTAACAGTAAGATCACAATGTAAGAGGATAATTTAAATGTCCATTTAAATTAGAATGTATATGGCAAAATTGTCATCTGGAAAGCTTGATCAATATGGCTTTAACAGAAGGGCTTATTTGAAAGTCTTTTTGTTATCTTTGGGGTTGACAAAAACACAACATATCTAAATGTGGATTAATTTTTTCTACATAAAAATTACTGTACTCAGTTCTAGAATGATCTGTTTAAGAACTACTTTGGTTTTATGCTCTTTAGCATTTTCTTCCACAGTACTGATCTCTGATCTTATATCAGAGATCTTCATTTGTAATATATTCCACAACGTTCTCTTATTGTGCTTCAGTTTGTGTTGGCTCTCTGCCGGCAGGTCCAGATGAGACAAGAGAACCCTCTCCAGCCGAGTTTCTCCAGGCCTGAGCAGGATGGCGAATGTTGATGGCTCAGTCTTGTCAAAGCAGGAACTCATTTTATTGTATCAGTCTTTTGTTTATATAGGATTGAGGAAGGAGGTGGGGATTTTTGGTGAGGTGAGATGATGTAGAGGGTGGGGAAGGGTGACGGAGGATATGGGGTGACTGACAGTGCCAACAGGTAGCTAGGCAAAGTCAGTCTTAAGCAGATAGTGTATAGTAACTCCAGAATGGAAGTGAGCAAGACAGGTCTCTAAACTGGAGCAAAGGCTCAGGCTTCTTCACTAGGCCACAGTATCTAGCCGAATAAGGCCCACGAGATTGGATTTCTTTAACTCTATGTTCTTGTTGGTTAATTTCCTTCTTCAACAGGGTCTATTCTGCTGCTCAGTCTTCCTAAATCTCAAAGGCTGACCTCATATTTGTGATGCTCCTGCTGCAGCCTCCCAAGTATGAATTTCAGGCCTATAACACAGTATCCAGTCATTCTTAGAATGTCTACGATATTTCTAACCCTATTCTTTGGTCACAATATTAGTTGCATTTCTAAAAACATCTTAAAAATAACTTTAATACTTACTCTCTAAAATAACTTTCTTTTAAGAAGTTTTTCAGGAAAAATGGATGTAATTGTTTCTAATGCTATTATAATAACTCCAACTTAGAGAGTCAAGATATGATGTTTTCTCTTACTTGTGGAGCCTAGATTTCCTATAAATACAGAAAATCGTTTTTATATATTTGATAAAACTAGAGGTGCGGTTGCCCAAGAGAAGGGGATGAACTGACAGGAGTAAGGAAGAAGGGATGGGAAGCTTGTAATCAGTGAAAAAGGTCAAAGTTCACAACACGTGAAAAGGTCAAAGTTCACAACACACTTGAATGAGAATGCGCTTATGAAGCACGTTACTATTTACAAGGAATACACATTGATTAAAATTTTTTTTAAGTTAATAAAGAAGTTTGTGGGTATCTAATTCTGCACTCTATACTCTAGCATTGTCTTTCTGCGTTCCTTGACTGTTTTATGACTGATGGCTGCTTCCCCACACAGTCTGTTATTTCGGGGAGTGACCTAATGCCTGGCACAGCTCTCTCCGCACATTTCTTGGGAGGGAATTTATGTTTGTGTCTTCTGGCTGTTTCATACTATCAATTTACTAATTTAGAATGACTTTAATTTGTCATCTTTCAGTTTCCAGGATCAGAAGTCCAAATTTATTTTAGGGAAAGCTCGTGTGTTGCCATACCTCAGGGAAATTGTTTTATTTTGATTCTCCTTGGGGCCTAAACCAGAGCAGACAAGTTTCTTCTTTTCCAAGTGTCTTAATTTTCCCCTTTTGTGAACATTGTGAGCGTATTTTATTAGCCTATCTTTTCATGAAGTGTTAAATCCATCAAGAGTCTTGGCTTGTGGAGAAACTCCCACTCCCCTTTATCGCAGTGAGCTTCATGGCTTTATTTTCTATACTCAAGTGGCCATTCAGACACATGACCAACTATAGGCTTGGTGCAACCATTCCTTCCCCAGCATGATGGACTGCACCCTCAAACGATGAGGCAAAATAAACCCTCTCTTAAATTGCATTTATCAGATACTATGTCATAGTACTGAGACCAGCAACTAATAATGTTGTGCATGTTAAAAGCCACATACATTTTTTTTGAAAAAAGTGTTTTGTAATTTTATGTTGGAAGATGTTTCTCCTATTACATAGGGTTTCGGTAAATGCTGGAAGTCCAGTTATGTGTGGTTTGTAGAAAGGAAATAGTTTTCTAGTGTGTGTTTACTCTAGTTTATGTGCTTTTTCTTCATTAAAAATATTGTATTTATCTTAACTTTTTCATTAAACTAGATACATTTTATTGTGTTCTCTGACAGCACTGCAATCTAATATGTTCTTTTGAAAATGGAAGTTTAAGATATGACTAAATTAAAATTTATGAAATTACATTGTAGTGATTCATTTACATATGTATAGTTTGATTTTCTTCAAAAATATTAATTTACCTAATAATATTCATAGTTCTTCTATAGTTTTAACTTAAACATTCTATTGAAAATGTTCATTTGTCTTTACATTTATAATGTTGAAAAAATGTCAACTCCTAAATGTCTTTCTTTTAAGGGATTTGTTGTTTTTTCTCTCTGTCTCTGTCTCTGTCTCTGTCTGTCTGTCTGTCTGTCTGTCTGTCTCTGTGTGTATGTGTGTGGTCTGTGTGTGTACATGTTTCTGAAAGCATGTGTAGGTACTTATGGAGGACTAATGTTGACATTAGGCATCGTTTCTCGATCATTCTCCACTTTGTTTTTTTGGAGTTAGGATTCCTC
>JADRCC010498197.1:0-10721 GCA_019843855.1 Hylomyscus alleni
CCATTATTTTGACTAAAAGTGTCATCCAGGCTCACTAGTATTGTACAGTACTCCAACATGAGGCCATAAAATCATGTTGGGATAGTAAGTGAGACCCATGGCATCTTTCCCAGACCCATCTGGAGAGCTGTGCGCTGTCCAGGACAAAATCCAAAGCCCAGTATTGAAGGCAGGAGGGGCTGGGCCAGGCAGCTGTGATGTACCTGGGATTCTCAGCCATGAAAGTGAGACACGAAGCTATTAACCAAGCACGCGGTAGGACGGTATTTCTTAAAACGAGGCTACCTTACATCATTATAGGGAAAAGCTGAATCTTTCTCTTCCTTTACATTTTGTAACAAAATGGTATGGTTTTACTATAAAATTTTATTATCACCTTGGCATTTCTTACTGTAAATTAGCCTTTGCCTTTCCTCTGTGGTTTCTGTAACTACATCATATATATAAGCTGTGTCTATGTCAGGAGCAACTGGGATTCTAATGTGTAATCTCTGGCTGTTTGTTGATTGTTAAGTATAAATTGGGCATTTCTAGGGAGGAGTGCTACGATTAAAAACAAAACAAAACTCATTCAATAGTTTGCATTGCATAACTTCATAAACATTCTTTGACTTCCCAGGATTCCATTCTGGAATGAAATGATTAATTTTATTGGCCTTTAATGACCGTCTTCCTTTATGTCCACATTTCTGGAGTTTGCTGGGACTTCCACTGGAGATAACTTACTTTCCTGAGCCCAGGGTGGATGGATACATGACCAAGATTACACCAAGTGAAGCTTGCCCAATTCCCATATGTAAATTTTAAGCAGTCAGATAAAGATGGAAAATGGTTTGTCTTGAATCCTTCCTGTAGGAAATTAAAGACAGTACCTCATCTCATCTTTTGCTTTGAGCTATCTGAGTACCATTATGACAAATTCTAATTCTGACAAAGCACATCTCTCTCTGGGGACCTGTTCTATGTTCTTCCAAGATAGCACCTTTTCTATAAACCGGTTACTTCGGCTTTACTCTGTAAACATCAGTTGATACCATGATATCAAGACTTCCTAGCCAAACCTACTGGTTTATGCATAGTTCTAGCTAGTTGGAAGGCAGGAGTGGGAGGATTACTTGAGCCTCTAGGTTCTGCAAAGCAGCATGGTAAGGCCATTTCCAAGCCAAATAAAACATCACCCTTTCATTCAGATTGTGAAGCCAGAGGCAATCATAATATTAAAACGTATTGGGAGACTGAGGCCATTGAAAAAATTCAATAGGGAGACTGAATTAAGAAGGGAATGGCTCTCTTGAATTTGTCATCTGATGGCAAACACAGCACTGGCCTACTGCTCCAACATCAGAACCTTGTCTTAGTATCTCTTTGCCTTATGTGTAAGGTAATAAGAGGGGCTAGGACATGCCCATCCTACTGATCCTTTCAGTTCCTCTTTCTGCTTTGAAACAGATTCTCCTTTTGCAGCCAAGCTTGTCTTTAAATTGTCTGTTCTCTTGCCATATCCTCCCAAGTGCAGGGATCAGAGGCACGTAGTACCAGATTTCACTGAAGGTCTTACTTAGTTTGATCATCTGAAACAGTTTTATTTCTAAAACCATGATAAAAAAAAGTGTTAAATATTATACAGTACAAGAAGGAAAAAATAAATTTGAGTTGTCTTTGAGGATAAATTATAAAAGTAGATTGTTTATTAGTTAAAATGTATCCCAAGTATTCTGCTTCTTTACTCTGTCTTTATTCTTAAGAGATGTTTGAAGTGTACATGGCTTTAGAGCAAGCAAACTGTGTAGAGTTTTGTAGGTAAAGGTAAATGTGAGTCATTTCAATTGCAAAATTTACTTTGGATAAAGAAAAATAATTTAGAAGAAATAATTCTAACAGATATGGATTAATATTGGCAATAAAAGTTGACCAGTTCTACTAGAAGATTTTTATAACTTAAATTGGGACTTTTCTAATAAGAGAAGGTAAAACTTTTTGAGGTTTAATTGAGATAATTTTACACTGAACTTGTAGCTGGCAGTTGAAATTCTAAAGGGATAGATGCATACACATACATTTATCATTTATTAATCTAACTGATCTCCCAGTTTCTTACTACCTTAGAAAGTATTTGTATATATTAAGTAAGTCTTACATAAGTACAGAGAAATAAATATACATTAAAAGTCTCAAAGTCAATTATCTTAAGTACATTACTCCTATAAAGCCCACTCATCCCTGTAGGTATGTTGTGACCTGTGTCTATGCCTGCATCATCTCTTCCTCCCACTTTCTGTTAGTACTTTACTGCCAAATGAACCTTCATGATGCTATCTATTGTAATCATTTCATTGCTTTACCATCTCAGCATGACTTGGTTTTGTCCTGTCACTTGGTTTTATTCATAATGCAAACACAATTGTGAACTTTAGTGGACTTACTTACCTTAGTTTGCCTGTGTGATTCCAATGTTATGTTGGGAAACTATGGATAGTGTATTTTTGGTACCATATAGTATTGCATACATCAATAGAATATAATTATGCATCAATATAATCATCATCATCATTATCCAAAAATCAACATAAGGAATAATATCACATACTAAATGACAGTACAATTATCATTTTGAAAGAAAGAGACCTGTAGTCATGCTACTTCCCTATTAAATAATTTTACTTCGTTCATACATATCTTCATTTCACTCCATTCCTTTTTAAATAACATTAAATTTCTTGGCTTAGAATTTACAGCTGTTTGTATTCTAACCATGGTCTAATCCTTTAAATTTATATAGTGTAGCTGATAGTGACACTTCTCATACACTTCCAAGGCCACAAAACAACACTCTTATAGTGATAGGGGGCATAGCATAACTGCGTTCTTGTTCATTTGACTTTTGTTCTTAGTGTCACAGTGTTACTTCATCATTTGATGGCAAATTCTATTTATCTTGCTAAACAGCTTCAATGTCCTTAACCCATCTCAAACATAAGTGAAAGAACACTCTCAAACAGATCATGCAGGCTGGGCTTCTAGCATGAATTCCCATGCACTGTGAAAGAGAGCCTTACTAATCTATTTCCTGAGACTATCTTTTCTGCACAAGGTTGCATTATAGGCACAGGCTGATCTCTCACCTGTGGAAAGTCAACTCTCACCACACAACCTTGACTGAACCGTCTCATAGTTTCCTAAAAAGCTGAGCAAATGTAATACTCTGTTGTTGTCTCACAGGGCTCTGTTAGACTTCAATTTTGTAATTTTATACAATTTTCATAATTTTATAAAATAAAACAATAACGACTGTATTTGCTTTCCAAAGTATTAGCTATGATTTTGTTTGATCATACAGGAAAAGGTTTTATGTTACCTATCCTTTCAGTCTCATATTTATAATAATGATTGCTACATAAACATGGGGTAATTAATGTATGATTATTTAAAAATAAAGGCATAAATGAATGCGTGAATACATATAACCTCTCTCCATTTCACTAGTTATGAGATGGTTTTCCACACACATATTCAAAAATGCAGTTCATATAATGGACTCACAGTTCAGATCATCACATTTTTATATTTCACAACTGTAGGGAAAAATGACAGGAATTAATAAAAAGCCAGGCACAATTCCAAGAGCTCATTTAGCTGGTATTTTTCTCTGGCTTCCACCAAAGTGTGACTAACAAATACAATGACACTTTATTCTCCCCATTTAAGATCTGCTCGTTAACTACAGTGGAGCTTTTATTGAGCTGTGAAATTATTGAAAGCACTCGTCTCCAAACATTAGTGGACATGAGAATCAACTGAGAAAATGGTTAATATTGTATATTTATGACCCTAGACATCAGATTTGCACAGGGAGTGCTGAGTCCCATAAAGAAGCTTTGTAAAAACAACAACTACAACAACAACAACAAAATCCCCTTTGTCATTCTCTTCAAGAGATTCTCTTTCAACCATTAAAAAATACTCCAAGTTTCCATGTAGTTATTGAAATGAGGCATAAATAACCAGATGTGGAATATTGAAAAGGTGAGAATACACACACACACACACACACACACACACATACCACACATAAACACTACATACCATGTGTATACAAACATATAAAACATACATGCACAAAGAATACATCCATATTGTAAACATACCACATGCAAAGCACACACAACACACACTCTGTGCCACACCACGACGTTGGCATGTGCACCTTTCTTGCCCCCACATATAATACTCACCACATCCCACTAAGTGCATGAAGAGATGGTTAAAGAAAACTACGTATTTCAATATCTGACAACGAACAAAAGACCTAAATTCCAGGCAGCAATGGCCATGGGACAGAATTAGTCATTTGCTTTAGACAAAAATTGTTAAACAATGCTTAAGAAAAATAGCAGGTCAGAGGAAGAGAAAAATTGATAGCATATAGTATCCTGAAAGATGTTTCTCCCAGCTAAAACATACTTCAGTCCCTGTGATTATTTCTAATACTTCCCCACTTCCTATTATCTGTCTGCCTTTCTTTAAAGGGACTGTTCCTAAGAATATAATTGGGCACCAGTGGCCTGACATATGGTGAAATTCAATTGGTTGTGGAACATTTGGATTGAAGAGAGATATGTTCAACTCATATGAATTTGCTCTTTCAGAAATATTGTCCAAACAAATAAATAAATAAATGACTCAATTTAGTGCACAGAAATATCCTTAAATTAATTTATTCTAGGCTATGTTAGTACTTTTAGACAAATTGTCCTTCAGGTTCATAGCCTTCATGTACTCATCGGGTCATAACAAAAGCCACATATGCGTTTGTAAACAGTAGCTGATATACATAACCCACATGAGTTGCCTGTATCCATAAACACATCATTGTGCAATAGCATTGTGAATCTCCTTCTCCTTTTCCCCCTCCCTCTCCACCATTCCCTCTCCCCCTCCCTCTCTTACCTGCCTCTCTTCCCATCTGTGTGTGTATGTGTGTGTGTGAGTATGAATAGGCATGTGCATGTGTGTGTATGTGTGTGTTATTTGCAGTGTTACTTTGGAACTACACCTGATATTTTGTATTTTGTACTAGAATGTTAGCATGTTTAAGTGTGGACCCAGCTCTCATGCTGTGTATGGGAGATGGTTAGAATATTTTGGCTTCCTGAACCTACCCAGTGAGTCAGCCAAGATAGAAACATTAATTGGAATATATGGGTGCACTCTGATTTTTATGGCATATCCTTAGAGATGACATGATTGGCCAAGAAAGCATATTTAGGATTCATGTGTTTTAATTAAGAAATAAGGCTCTCCATGGATCTCATTTCTGGCTCAGTCTATTATTCTAATTCCTTTAAAAATCTAATAATTAGCATATGTACACGTTAAGTATTTTAATCTAGGCATGCTTTGCAGATTTAGTGGTTCATCACAAATTAAATGCAAAAGAAGACCAGAAATTACAAGTAATATTCTGGCTATTACAGATATATAGATAACTGGTAGACAGACAGACAAACAAGATGATAGAAAGATAGTAGATAGTTGACATATATATGATATATAGATGATAGATTGACTGAGAGATAGAGACATAGATACAAAGATACAGAGAGAGAGAGAGATAGATAGATAGATAGATAGATAGATAGATAGATAGATAGATAGATGGATAATACTTTTTCAGGACAGGATTTATCTGTGTAGCTCTGGCTGACCTGAAAGTCTCTCTGTAGATCAGGATGGTCTCATACACAGAAATCTTAATCCCTCTAACTTCTGAATGCTGAGTTCTGTAATTAAAGATGTGTTCCATTACATCCCAGCTAGATTCTAGTTTTAATGGAAAGGTGTCTTTATTTAGTTTTGAATTCCTACCATGAGTTATACAGTTAGGAAAGGGCATGGATTCGATTGTGTTGTTATTCTCCTTCCTACAAAAATCCAACCAAATAGAATGCTAAAAATGAAAGATGGATGGTTATTAAATGCTCATTTCATTGAAAGTTTTATTTTAGAATTCTTTTTCTCCAATATCAACAGCAGAGTGCTTTGAGAACATGAGAGGAAGGAAGAGAGGGAGAGAGGGAGGGAGGGAGGGAGAGAAGGAAGGAAGGAGGGAGGGATGGCAGGAGAGAGACACAGAGAGAGAGAAAGACAGAGAAAGAGACAGAGACAGAGAGACACAGAGAGAGAGACAGAGAAAGACAGAGAGGCAGAAAGACGGAAAGGCTAGATATTGAAGGAGATGTGGAACAGATGATGCCACAGAAACCCACATTCTACTGAGGAAAGCTTATAATCTATGGGAACAGCAAAGAATGAATTTAGATATTACTGTCATGGATGAAACTTCCAGAAACCCTCTCAACAGCCATATTTACCTTGGTCTTAGCCTAATCTTCGTGTCCATTTGTAGTTTTGGCACCACGTATCCTGAAAAACTACTCACAGTCATGGCAAGACACATAGCCATTGTTTTTGCAACGAAGCCTCCGTTTTCATGGTTCTTACCAAGGCCTAACACTCAGGGTTGCTTTGTTTTAGTTTTAGTTTTTGTTTTTTAATGAAAGAAGTTCTTCAGAATGGGCTCCTTTGTGTATAGTGACTGTCAACTCATTTTTTTTTCCCCACAAAGAGGCTATCTCCCCACTGTGTGCCTGTGCCCCTATAAGCAAAAGTATAAAATTGATAGAAGTGAAAAATTTGACCTACTTCTTGGTATCAAGCTGCAACTGTCTATACCTTGTTAAAGAGGTTGATCTCTGATAGGCTCATCAAGGTTCACACTGTTACCTGAACAGGGCGTGCCCAGAGCCACAGAATAGTTTCACTTTATACTGCACGAATTGGAGCAGAGAAAGCGTCAGCATAGAATCAGCAGAACTGTGTCGAGAATTCTTTCTGGTAAAGCAAGCAAATCTCTTTAGAACACAGAACCAGAGTAAGGAGGAGGACATCTGAACCACCATTCTCCACACACTACTTTATAGAAAGATACATTCTGGCAGCACACTAACAATATGTAAGTGTGAGAGAAAGGAGTGTGTGGCGTCCCTGTTTTTAAACACAGATTTGTTTTATTATACAGTTAGTCTAACAGAGCAAGAGATGCTTTAGTTGGTGCTTTTGGATACATGGCATGCGTCACTTTTTACACAGAATGAAAATTCCTCTCCTAAGTGTTTTGACATTCCTCTCTCCCCCGCCCCCCCCCCCCCATTATTAGATGTACTACTAGTGGACTCACTGGAATGTAGACTAGGCAGGATCCTGAATGAGGATCAAAATTAATCACGCTATCTGGAATTTAGTGACAAGCAATTGAATGCCACACAGAAAATGCCAGCATCTGCTTAAGAGCATGTGCCCGCTGAAAGTCAGCCTGCGAGAGAAAGGAAAGAAAAGAGAATAGCTTCCATCCTAGAAATGGAGTCAGAATCTGTGTGTTACTAAATGCTGGGGAGGGGGAGAAGCAGTTTTGAAGCTGAAGTACTTTTTAAATTATTAAATTATATTACTAAATACAATTATGGAATTGTTAACAATTTAGAGGCCTGTATGATTGTGAATTATATGTTTACTCATTATGATTATATAACATTGAATTAAGGATTTAAGTATCCCTGAAACTATTAGGTAATAAGTTACCACTTAGGTTAGGCAAAATATAATAATTAATAACATGACCATTAATACAAAATAATGTTAATATTTTACATCCTCTAATTTCAGACAAATGTTCAAATTTTAGACTGACCAGTGATTTAAATGGTTCTGCCACAAAGAAATGTCAAATAGAGGAGTATAACCAATTTGTAAAAATTCAGTTTACAACTGAGAAATGTGTGTCTCCACTATTTAAGAGAATTCTGCTGAAATGCAAGAAAAGTATTTCCCGAATCCACTTTGCCAAACTATACAACAAAATCCAGGGGCTTGTGTGGGAAAGTAGGAAGCAAAACAGTTATGAGGATTGTTGTTGATTTTATTGTTATTATTGCCTTATTACTAACACTAGAAAAATATAATCTTATTGTTCCACACATGTTAAATGGTTATGAAATGGATTTGTCTCATGTAGTATGTATGACAGTTCATGTGTGTGCCTATGCTTCATCAGAAGAGAGCTTAATGATCATGTAGGAGATCTGAGTTTCATCCCCAGCACCCATATCCAGTGGCTCCTCTTACCTCCAGCTCCATGGGATCTGACATCCTTTTCTTGACTCTCTGGGAAACTAAACTAACACAAGCACAGATGTGCACACCTCATTATTAAAACTATTTAAACCACTTGAAAGAAATCCTATTTGCTAGTGGGTCTTGGGGGGGGGGGCGTTGAAGAGTTGTTGGGTCCCTGTGGATAAGGAATTCAGTCAGAATGCTGGTAGGCAAAGAGAAGCTGTGACTCACACAGGTTTGCCACCAGGTGCGTTTGGTGTGTACCTTCAAAGGATGGATCAGCTGACTGAGTGAAGTTTCTATATCCATTTAGCTTGTCACACAGAAGAAATCATGTATAATGCAACCAAACCATTCCCCACCAGTTTCACTTGATCAAATGTGGATCTTCATAATAAATAAACTAATTAAATTAATTAACTAATGGCCTTGTAGCAAAGCTGACTCAAACAAAGCCTAGAAAGACTTTTGTTATGATGCATCTAATGCTAATGTCACAAAATTGTCACATCAGATAGCTAACATTAACAAGATAAGTCCTCCTGAGTTCCCCTTCCTTGAGCTGCAAAGACTTCACTTGTTGAAGCTTTGTGGAATGTCATACTTCTGGTTTAATTTACTCAAGTCTATGTAAAGCCGCCTTATAAGAGGACAGGATTTAGTCAAAATGTTTACAGGATTATAATATAAAGATAAATTTGAAAAGCTGAACTAAGAACCATCAATTCATATTTGGTAATAGTTAATGTTAACTCAATAGATGTTGTTTGCTAAAACATGTGTGGCACATATTCTAAGCACTTACCTCATTTTCTGCTTACATGGAGCCTGTGGATAATTGTGGGCTGCAAACCTCCCAGGAGCACATAGTTCTATATAAGGATAGTTTGCATCTTTAGATATTTAGTATCTGTGCTCTTTCTTGGAAAAATTTCTCTGAGTTTGTTACACAAGGATGACATGGAGGGCCGAAAGCAGATTTTTTTTTTTAATTACATGTTTTCTTTATTTACATTTCAAATAATATCCCCTTTCCCAGTTTCCCCTTAAAAAAACAAAAAACAAAACAAAAAAACAAAAAACAAAGCAAAACAAAAAACCCTATTCCCTCCCCCGCTCCCTATTTGGCGAATCTATTTAAGAAGTTGATGGAAACCATCAGCTTCTGGTGAACATTTCTGGTGAAGTTTTGGGCTGTGAAAAGCAGTCTGTGTTTCGGTTGAGCAAGTCTTAACTTCTGGAGACCCAGTGAAAGATTCCACAAGGGACAGAATAGTGGAGACACGTTCCCAGACATAGATGGCTGACTCCACGAGTCCTCCAACTCCACTATTCTGAGGCTAGACAATGTCCCAGCTCCTAGCATTCTGGCTGGACTCTACCCTCAGTCAACTGACCACAGCCAGGTATGCCCTGCCCTACAGACAGGTACCCAACACACCATATAAGGGTGGTTTGCCCCCTCCCCTTCTCTCTTTTTCTCCCTGTCTCTTTTCTCTTAACCTCTTACTCTTGTCTTAATTCTCCCTTCCCCCTCTCTCCACATGTCCAGGGCCGGCTGCTACTTTCCTATCTCTTCTCTCTCCTTTCTATAATAAAACATCTTATGACCATGCATTACCTCCTTTCAACTAGATGCACCATGTTGGCCCAACATTTGCAGCCGCAAGACTGAATGGAGAACTCCTGTGTACCTGCTCGTGCCTGCTTGCTCCTAAACCACTGGGTACTGATTCCTTCGCCGCTCCCTCTCTCCCTTCAGCCCCAGAGTGGACTGAGCTGCTCTGGAGCCCCCAATTCATTCTCAGCTCCTCCACGGTGTCCAGCATCGCCTGGGATGCCCAGGGGCTAGAACTTGTGTCCTCAGCCTCAGTGAGGCTCAAGGACCCCCACCCCATGCAGCTGTTTCCCCACACCACCACCTCTCCTAGGACTAGGGTTCAGACTCTGACAGACACCGGACAGACACCTTAGTCATCTGCCCAGAGTACCAGACCTCTGGCAGAACACAGGTCATTCTCTGCCATTCCCATTCATTTCCCACTGCCCAGTGCAGTGCTCGGTGCCCAGTGAAGAAGCTGCCAGAGCCGCAGCAGCGAGTGCAGAGGGAGGGGGGGTGTCACAACAATGGAGTCTAGACTAGAACCTCTGAGTTTAATAGTCTAACAACTTGACAGGCGGTGGTGGCGCACGCCTTTAATCCCAGCACTCGGGAGGCAGAGACAGGCAGATTTCTGAGTTCGAGGCCAGCCTGGTCTACAGAGTGAGTTCCAGGACAGCCAGGGCTACACAGAGAAACCCTGTCTCGGAAAAAAAAAATAGTCCAACAACTTTCCTTCTACCTACAGGGTGTGACCTTCAAGTACTATCTATTTCAGAACTGAGGACCAGCAAGAAGGGCCATGGGTGCAGTTGGAAGTAAGGAAAGATTTCTCTGCCCTGGCTGACCAGTGTTCCCTCTCACCCCTAGGCCTTGACTTTTACCTTTCACAAGATTTTGCTATCAGTTTTGTTTGCTCTTCCCCATGACAAATCACATCATGTAATTG
>JADRCC010498212.1:0-12831 GCA_019843855.1 Hylomyscus alleni
ACTCAGCCTGATTCAGTAGTGTCTGCTGATCAGGAACATAATGATGTCCATCTGCCATATGACATCTGTCCACCTTCTAGGGTCACAGGGCTTCTTATTTATTTACCAAGACATCTAGTTTAGAAACAGCCTATGACTCATACCAGGGTCTCAAGTGAAGACAATAGCATAGATTCCAGACATAAGACATTCTCACTCCCAGACAGAGGCAAATCTGGTGAATGGCATTCCTGAGACATACATAGTGGTGAAATTGGCATGAAGAGGAATTTCCACTTTACACAAAATCAGTGTATTTCCAGTGCACCACTATCAGGAGAAAGGCTGGAATTGAGTGCAAAGACCAGCTTCAAAGGGCTCATTTCTGGGTGGTCTGGACAGAAGCTCTGCTTGGAGGTATAAGCTTCTTTTAGCAGCAATGAAACATGCTGCTGCCTCTACCAGTCCAACCAAGCAGCACCCCAGTGTAACCAGAGTGTATAATTCACACTTTAACTTACATATCAACTCAAATTGTTAATATGTACAGATACATTATACCTCCAGTGCTAGAAATATTGTAAGTACCTCTTGTGCATATTCTTATCTAAGTACCCTACACTAACACATAAACACTTTCTCTGAAGACTCATGTGTAACTTACATATCTTACCACATTTGCCCAAGAAAAAGCACATACATAGTCGGATCTCCTTATATACAAACACACAGACACACACAAACATACAAACAGAGGATCTTCCACAATTGCAGATATTGAACCCAAATGTACTTTCACAAACTCACAAGCTTGTACATCCCTCTACTTACACAACATGTCCCTAGCATATGATATGTTCATACCTCTTGCTGGTCAGTCTGTTCATTTAAGGGACAGTTGGTCAAGTCAGTCTGAGTCTTCAAACATATTGTTTTGCCTATGATCACACCAAAAAGCAAGATCTTTCCAGATACAATCTATAGAGAAGATAAAGATTCATTTTTAACATTAGACTGAACAACACATGAGCTATTTTATTTTTCGGGAAATGAGACAAAACACAAAAGCACAGTGTTTCTAATACATTGGAAAAGTAGGTAGCTCTGAGGAGTCAGCCACAGTGGAGGCAACAAAATTTTGTATTCTGCAATGCAAAGTTGCTCAGAGAACATGTGATGTCTGAAACACAGCACTAACTTGAGGCTGAAGCCCATAAATGAGGAAGAAGTAGCTTTGTTCCAGTGAGTGGTGTGTGGGAATTCACCATTCAACTTTAGCTGAATTATCATCGCAACAGAAAATCCATGTTTTCCCTTTGTTCAGACTCATCCCTACATGATCCTGAGGACATGGTAAGGTTCACTAGAAGAATGTTTCACTACAAAATGCATACGTCCTTATATGGTCTTCTCCTTAAGTGAAAATGTTCATAGGAATAAATATGGCATGGGAAATTCTCAAGTGTGTCTTATTTTTTTAATTAAATACATTTACCTCTATTTCCCACAGGTAATCCTAGGTTCAACCTGTTCAAACTGTGGAGAATCAAATGGTAATAGCGGACAATGATTTAAGAGCCCTGTGAAGCCAGAAGTGAATACCATGCATCTTCTAGGATTAATCTTCATATCAACAAAATGAGATTCTCCCACTGTATTCAATAGTCTACGATTCTCTATTAGTTTACACATCACACATAATATATGTGACTGAAAGTATTTATTTAGAGACTTCTTTTTATGTAAGGGCCAGGGTTTGAGAGGTGCTAGTCCCTACAGAAAGGTCCATAGAACCAAGAAATTAACATCATGTTGACAATCAACAGAGTACATGACATAGAAAAAATTCAAACAAACACATGAGGTGAAACAAGGGTCTCAAAGAACTTTTACTTTAAATATCCCTACTACCTAACTCTTATCACTCCTAATTAATGACAATTTTTGTGATTAACCTATTGATTGAAGAACTCTCAAGAGATTCAGAATCCATTCAGTTCTGTAAAAGGTATTACACAATCCCATGGAAGGTTTCCTTAAAAATTATTTATTCATTTCTCATTAAAGTCATGCTGGTTATCTACAAGACCCAGCAGAGGCTTCCTTTCCATTATCTCTTGTGCCATAATTGAATACTATACAGACTATCAAGAATCTTGCTATCTGGGAAGGTCACCTTGTGTGCACCAGAAAATGCACAGCCAGGAGTTACACCTTTGATATTTACACACTTGATATTCAGAGCAAGAAGGAAATAGATCTGTACACTGATACAGTGTGACACATTGGTGTGTTTGTATTCATGTTAGTAACACCCTACACTTTCTTGTGAGATAGTTTCTGCCAAGGTGATTAGATTTGGAAGAATTTTTTAACAGGATAAAGGACTGTTACTCTAAATTCTATCCTTGCTTCTGTGTTGACCCTGTGGCCTAGCAGCCAATAGAAAGGGTTTGTGGTAACTTATTTTTTCTTTCCAACATTTTCCTGTATGTGTTGAGGGACAACTCCTTGCTGCTATGTTCAGATAGATTTCCCATGGTCCTCTATACAAAGTTTTCAATGATAATCTAAACTATCACCCAAATATCACATCTAGAGGACATAGAAGTGAGTTACTGAAGCAAATTCCTGGGACACTCCAAGACCACCATGCTATATTAGGCTAAGATTCTCTGGAATGGTGATACACCTTACTACAAAGATTCATGTGGGAACCTAGGCTATCATCTGTATTCAACCTGAAGAAGCATTGTCTGTATGGTTATCTGTTATGAGAGATGAAAGTACTGTTGTAACAAATGTGGTTTTATATGATTTTATTATGCAATATCATCTTGTCTTCATATGTCATATTGCTTCAATATACCTAGACAATATCATATTGCACTTTCTTCATGGCACAGGAAAATGTAGGCTTATCACAGCTGCTGTGTGCAAGTGATTCAACATTAAAATATAGAAAAAATCTTAAGCAAAGGAAGCTCAGGCAACAGGAGGCTGTTATGACATGAAGACACTCTGAGAGTGGCTAATAATAGAACTATCCAAACTCAATGAATCCTTATGTCAGAAAAATGTATATAATTATTGTTTCTTAATTTATCTTATAAAAATCTTTCAAAATATACTAAAATTCCATTTTACCTGATGGAAAATGTGCTCTAAAAAGTTTATTAGAAAAGCATTAGAAAAACCATTCACCCAGATATGCGTGGGCTTGAGGAAATGGAAGAAGTTGTCTAAACACAATCAAATGTAGTAGTAAAAAAGACATGGATTGACAGAGAGCTTCTTTTTCTCAGAGGACTCAGTTTTTGATCCTCTATTCTGTTTTGGCTAGGAAGTTTAGCAAGAAACAGACATGCACCCACTAGCAGCATATGCTTACATTTCAAAGGAGTATAACAGAGGTTATTCTACCTGGGGTAAGCTCACCTACTAGAACTTTCAGAGAACAAAACTTATCTGAGGAAAGAAGTACTAAAGAGACGAAAATGTGAATACTGTCATTATGCCCACCTCAAATTACTAGTTACAAAGCAGAATAAGTCAGGATCAGAGAGCAGCATGGTGGAGAGAATGCTGGATGGACTAAGGAGACATATATGCTCCTTCTATATGCATAATTCAGGCTTCCTCAACTAAGTGTCACATACCTGCTTTTGGACACTCTTCACTTCCACCACACGGCTCAGGTACAAGTCATTGCTCTTTTCATTGTATTGGCTTACAGCATAGTTCAGTGCTTCTGAGGCGCCTTCCTCCTCCATACTAGATTTTTCTATGCCACCCACACTCTGACCTAGCACAGAGTAAAGACTCAGATTCAGAACTAATATGAAGGTGGACAGCAGAAATAGTTGAGTGTAGAGCAGGCAGGCCATTGTCTTTTTAGAATTGAAATTGGATCCAAAGCTAGAAGTGGAACTGCAGTGAGCCTAGATTTGGTAGAGCCTGCAAATGAGTTAGTCTTTTATCCTGTACTCTTAGTTTGCATTGGCTCCTTGTCAATACCATGATTTTTTTTTACCCTTTCCCATTTTTCTATCCCTGCCCTCTATATTTTCTCTCTTCTTGTTGATCTTACAAGATGCCAGCTCTCCGTCTTTTCTGTCCCGTTCTGGAACACATATTCCTATTCATCAAATCTTCAACTTCTCTGTATCTCCCCTACTTCTTATTCTCACACAGTTCTAGGATAATTTGTCACCCCAGCTTTCTCCACAAGTCTTATTCTTCCGCTTTTGAGCTCTCCTAGGTTGGTCTTCTTGCATAAGAGAAGATATCACTGTTCTCTGGTCTTCCAATTTCTATAACATCCAAGTTAAACCCTTAGTGTTTCAGAATCTCTTTATCTTTGGGCTACTGATCGAGCAGTATCATCCAAGATCAAGAAACACAGTTCCTCATGGAAGGCTGGTATTTCAGGGCATCTAGGACCTTTCAGTACTGCGCTTTTCACAGGCAAAACTTCTGAAACAACCTTTAACTTTGACAGTGGCAGGTTGATTTCTTTCTACAACCCATTAACACTAGTCATTACATTATGTAAAGAATGCTCCTTTAAGGTTGACTCCTCGCTTATGCTCCAATTGCTCAGAGGGACAAAGCCTCAAGTTAGAACAGGAAATGGCCGTCTGTCCTATGACCTGTTCATGTTTAATCTGAGAGGAATTAGATATGGAAAAAATCAACAGACCTGGAATGATTCTTCAGAGCTAAAGTGCACTTGATGTTCTTCCTGAAAACATAAGTTAAGTTCCCTGAACCCAGCTAAGGTAGTTGAAAAATTTTAATGACCACCAGAGTAGAAGTCATGTTTCTGGCCTCTATGGCCAAGTGCACTCTCACTCACATGCACATGTGTGCACGTGTGCACACACACACACACACACACACACACACACACACACACTCACACAGATAGAGAGAGAGACAGAGACAGAGACAGAGAAAGAGAGAAACACATACAGACACTCTTTCACATATTTAAAAAGAATTAAATTTAATGTTTCTGAACAAAAGAAAGAAAATTTAAATGGGGGTTCTTTGTTATGTGGATCAAATGTTTAGAATAGCCCTATTATTTTAAAAGATCAAAATAATCCCATGATTGCTGAATTCCCTGAACTTTTGATGGTCAGACTATTGTCATTTTACTTCACTCAAATTATATCTGGTAGATGGATAAGACTTTCAATGTGAAAACAAACATCTTGGCTGAGTTTATATCAAAATCTACTGAGTAACAACATTATTACCAGAAAAAAATGTGGATTAGAGCAAATATAATCATTTCCTTGTTAGATTTTTCCAGGTGTTTTAGCTTTGATAATCGGAATAAAGTTGAAATCTGTCCAGTCCTTACTCCATAGCATATCTTGATGATGCAAGATTGCTGAAACAAATGAAGCTCTTCATATTGATGAGGGAAAGAGTAGAGTACTGTACATCTTTGATAAATATCCCAAAATAAAGAAACTCTGAATTACTAAAGTAGTAGTTTTCCTTTTGTTTTTCAGACAATTACATTAATGTCCAGGGACAGGAAGGAAGATGATATAATTTATCCTCACTCAACCACATGAAACTCTGTATACAGAAACATTTGAAAACCTGTAATAGGACATGTGAAGAATACCATCAGTCCCCTCCATGATTAACTGTTACCTAACATTCACCCCACAGAACAAAGACTCTACACACTTTCGGAATTCTCTGTGACCTTCCTTAAATCAGTTCTGGATATCATTGAATTTGAATGTTGCAAGATCAATTCATTTCTTTCATGTTAAAATGCTTACTATCCAATATCATTCAGCAAGAGAAGTAAATCTATGGCTGATATTCTTAGAATTAAGAAAATGTCTCCTAGGAAGCTTGGAAGTTTATAGTAATTCTGAGATTCTGTCCTTAGATTTGTAGTGCTATTCTCTATTATTCAGGTGTCTCATTTCCAAATTCTATACCATATGTTGGGAGGAATCATGAGTTCACACCTAGATCAGCAATAAACCCAAATCCAGTTCTCTGGTCATTCATATCTGCTCCACCAGAATTTTGACAGATTGTGCCTGTTTTTTATTATTTAATTTAAAATGTGACATCCACAGGGATATGACAGAGTGAAACTTTTTCCTATAAACATTCAGATTTAAGGGCAGACATTACAAAGTTAGCTTCCTCTTCAGCTGAGGCATCGTTTTGTTAAAGTATGCTATGCCTTTTTATCTTATGATTAAGAAAATTGGATAAATGGAAGATATGTGCGCTCTTTGGATTATGGGATTTTTCTTGAACTAAGATAAATGTCAGTTACCAGCTTAAAGACTTTGGAAAGTACACCAAGGCTCCCTCATCCTGAGCTGCAGCTTCCATACTTGAGGTAGCCCTGTGCTGCAGCCTAGTGGCTTCACTTTTCCTCAGAACAGCCCTGCATTTCTGTACAGAAAATTGATGATTTATAATATATTGGCTGGCTTCTCCAAGTTGCCTTCTCTTCCTGAGTCTATGAAAAGTTCTGTGCTATGACTCACAAAAGAAAATTTCTGAGAAGAAATGCCCAGAAGAAAAGAAATTATAAGAAGGATATTTAGCAACTGGTTCTGGGAGTTTTGGTTTATAGGCATTATAGGTAATAATAGCAGAATGCATGATCCTTCCTGAAGTACATTTTATGTTATTGTAGTTACAACCATGTATGTAGGGCATGGGGCGGTGGGAAAATACCAGGATGGGATTGACCCATGTCCCGCCAGAGCTCAGAGACCTTGGACAGGTGGACATGGGAGATTGTCATGCACTCTCCATGCCACTGGGTGGGCATCTGGCTGTGGGAAACCATGAACCCCAGTCCAGGGGGGGTGGGAGGGAGCAGTCTGGGGTCCCTGGGCCTCGTGGAGGCCAAAGATGACAGGTTCACATTCTTGGGCATCTCAGGATGTCACTGAACACCGAAGAGGAGCTGAGAATGGGTGCCCCCCAGGGGTGGTAGTGGCCCTGGGCAGAAAGGAAAAAAAGGGAGTGGGAAGAGAAGGCATTGGATGGGTCTCATGTGGGCAAGATTCCTTGGTTTGGTCTGGCAGGATAGAAATGCTGGAAGGCTTTTCTGTGAGAGATTAGATGTAGCTCTTTAGGAGAAGGCCTAAGCAAATTTTCCAGCATGTCAATTCTATATGAAAGAAGGCAGTTTATGGTTTTTGGTGTTTTATTTTAGAAAACAGAGAGAGAATGTATAAAAGTAGAGATTAGCCATAGCTACGTGGATAGAGTGGGAAGGGAGGAGAAGAGAGGAAGCAAGAGGTGAGAGTAAAGACAAAAAAGAAAGCAAAAGCTTGAGAGAGAGAGAGAGGAGGGGCTAAGCAGCCCTTTTATAGTGGACTGGGATACCTTGCTCTTTCCAGGTAACTGTGGGGGGGGCATACCTGACTGTAGTCAGATGACTGTTGGAGTGGAGTCCAGCCAGAATACTAGGAGCTTGGGGCATTGCCCTACATGACTGATCTACAGAATAATGGGGATCTTGTGGTGTCAGGTGCCTAATGTCTGAGGAAATTGCTCACTGTTCTGTCTCTTGTAGAATTTTCTACTGGGTCTCTGGAGTAAGCCTCACTCAACCAGAACACAGACTGCCTTTCACAGTCCAACACATGTAAATCTCACACAAGTGCTGTAATTGAATCAAGTTATTTTCTCTATAAGGTACAGTCATAACTAAATACTACTTTGATGTGATCTTGGGTGAAACTGAAGAAACATTTGTAAACACATAGTCTGAGATGTACAAGAAAAAACCATGTCAGAAAGATATAATAAAAACATGCCAAAAATCACAGACTTTTTTGGTATACCAGTTTTTATATTGTGAATACACATAGGAGAAGATATCAATGAACCTACGAGCAGTCTATAAGCATGTGAATTATGTGCATTAACATATATGTACATGGATGCATGGAATGGTATCTGTGGTTCTTTTGTAGAAAGTGTGGAAACACATGTAAGACATGTTTTTTCAAAGAAGTGAGTAAGTTTCTATGCTGAAAATGGTGTGTTTCTTTAGGAATATACATAATTTGTCATGGAGTGTTTGTTCATATAAATAGCACTTGGAAAACTTTTTATATATCCATTTAGAAGTAGTCTGATTTACTCAGTAGGTTGAATTGAGCATCAGGATATGCACATTCTGGCATAAGGTACTTCGTTGTTGTTGCTTGCTGGACTGGAAGAGGTCACTTCGGGTTACTTGGCAGCATTAAAGTTCTTGTTAAAACCTGACTGTCTTTCAGAAAATGCTGATTGCAAGGTGGCCCTGCAATATCATCCAATCTCCAGTCAGTTTCTTTTTCCTAAACAGAAATGTTCTTGACATACAAGAGTTATTGTTATAGCTCTAATGCCTCATCCATACTTTTGATATGTTATGTCTAAGTCTTTGTTTCAAAACCCAGATTGATCTGTGCTGTCCCAGGTGCACATGTTGAATGTATATATGGCACTGAATGTATCCCACTGCTAGTGCCTCTTGGACTTTATCATGATGTATGAACTGGTCCTTAAAGGACAGTGTTTAGGCAAATGGATGAGAAACCCTGTGAACCAGGGAAGGAAACAGATGCCATCTGGAAACATGAAATCAAGTTTTGTAGATCAACAAAAACTAGAGCATCTAGCTGGGGTATTTTTTAGAGGATCTCAATGTGTGTCTTAAGTGCATCAGTCCTTACCCCAATTTTGACATATTTACCTTTAAACTTGATTTTAATTCTAACAAGAACTTATTACACAGCTCTTTGTTTTGCAGAGAGAGAAAAGTCTACACTGTATTCTGGATGAATCACATGTCCTTGAGAAGTTCCAGCTGTCACAGAGTCTAAGTAAGTTTCTTTCAAGTTCTGCTGTGTGGCCCTCAGTGGTTACTGGCAGTGCTTCATCACTCAGTAAGATAGACATTCTCAGGAGAGTGTTTCTTAGATACCTAGCATGAAGAACTTGGCAGAGTAAACCAACGAAGGCAGACTCTCAAACCTGAGAGGCTTCCCTTTGTCCATTTCTCCTTAGGTTCTAAATTTCCAGTACATTACTCTCATATGCTGCTCACTTCTTCATCAATAAAAAGCCTCATCAGCTCCCTTTGAGCTGCATCAACCTCAGCTTGTATAAGTTTTTGGAGATCACTGAGATTACAGAGTGTTCCTGTACATATGAGCATATCATGTCAAGCTATGTTTTCTCTGTGATATCAAAAACGCATAGTTGAGAAACAGCATAATTGGTCAGGGAATCCATTGTACACATGCAGTGGTTCTAGGCAAGGGTTTCTGTAAGGAGAAACCATGTCTGCCATTCTCCATTCTCAACTGTTGTTTTAACAATGAGACTGATATAAGGAATATAAATAGTTTGGTTATTAAAATGAAAAGGAATTACTCACCCATATGTGCCCAAGTTACTTAGATGAGATTATTAACTACATACATCAGGTCCCCAGGAAATCCATACTTGAAGTTTCATGAATATTCAATTTCTATGAAGGACAGGTTTAGGCACATAGAAGAAGCATAAATGGAAGGTATGTCTCTGTCATGTAAGTAAAACAGTACACACAATGCAAGACAGAGTGACATAATCCAGAGCAAGATGAAGTGCATTTCTATTCATATTGTGTTGTTGGGACCAACTGGCATGTCTAAGATCACAATGCATGATCCTATGGATGCATTCATTCTCTGTTTTCCATGTCACACTAGTACCTAGACAAGTCATGTAAGATCATGTAGACCCTGATGGTTGACATTGATACCACCCCACTTATTCAAATGCTATCCAAACAATATACTCTCATAGCAACATTTGTTTTAGGTTCCTGGATCCTTGACTCCTGGACTTGGGGTGTAATACCTGTCCATTAAACTGCTAACCAAAGTGTCACACCACCAAATGTCCTGAACAGAAATCAAGATCTTGTACTTCTGTACTCAAATTTCACTATTATGATTATTCAATTTAAATATTAAGATATATGTCCCTCCTTCATAATAGTATCCCTAAATAGCCAAGAAACACTGCCCAATTGAAAGAAACAACTGAGCATAGATTAGGGTATTTTTATGAATGTCATTATATAGTGAGGTTTTCTTTTTCATTATTTTATTTATTTTCTTTCCATTGGGGTTGCAACTTCCTCTCCTCCAATTCTCACCTTTCTCTCTTTCTCTCTCACCTCATTTTTCCCTATACTCCTTCTTTTCTCCACAGAAAAGGGGAGAGCTTCCTTGGATATCAACCCATCATGGCATTTTATGATGCATGAGACTGTATGCATCATCTCCATTTGAGGCTAGACGAGAAAGCCCAGGTAGGGGAAATGATTCTAAAGGCAGGCAGCAGAATCAGAGACAGCCCTTGATCCTGCAGTAAGGAGTCTGACTTGAAGACCAAGTTGCACAGGTGTTACATATGTCCAGAGTACATGCTCTTTCATTACATGATTCAGTCTTTGTGAGCCACTGTAGACAGGTTAGTAGATGATTCTGTGGGTTTGCTTGTGGTGTCTTTGATCCATCTAGTTTCTACAATAATCTTCCTCTCTTCCACAGGATTCCCCAAGCTTTGCTGATTGTCTATTGGTCTTTGTCTCTGTATCCATCAGTTACTTTGCAAAACTGGTAAGATGATAATTATGATAGGCTCTTGTCTTAAAGTATAACAGAGTATAATTAATACTTCCTGGGTTGGGTTTTCTATCATGACATGGTCACTAATTGGGCCAGTCATTGGTTGGATATTCTCTCAATTTTTGATCCATCTTTATTTCAGCACATCTTGTAGGCATGACAAATTGTGGGTTTGAGATTTTGCAACTGAGTTTGTATCCCAGTCCCTCCAGTGGAATTCATGCCTGGTTATAGGTGCTGATTATTTCAGGTTCCTTAATCCCATTTCTGGGAGTCTTTGTCATGAACATACTCATAGATTGCTGGGAGTCTATACAGATATGAGTTTTAGCTCATATAAGAGTTTCTACTCACTTTTCACTGTAGATCCCATTGTACTCCTATCTCTGAGTTCTCTCCTTCCATCCTCCCCACATTTTATCCTTCCTATTCCCCTACTCATTCCCTCTCCCACACAGTACCTTACATCCATCCAACCTTCCCCCAATGTCTATTATATTTCTTCCTCTCAGTGAGATTCAAGAGTCCTCCCTAGGATCCTCCTTGTTATTTAGCTTCTTTGGGTCTTTGTATTGTAGTATAGTTATTCTGTATTCTATGGCTAATATCCACTTATATGGGAGTACATGTTTGTCTTTATACAACAGGGCAACCTTGCTCAGGATAACTTTTCTAATTCCATCCAATGTTTAATCCAAATGTCACATAGAGCAACTGTTCTCAGACAGTAGCAACCCCAGAGAAATAGAAATATTTTTATTGAGCAAAGCATGTCCAAGTTATCTGTGTCTTACTATGATGCATTTGAAAGAAGTTTGTAAAAAGGAAAAACAAGATAGTGACTCAGGTGTAGATTATTAGACTGCAGTACGATAATCTCTGGGACTCCTGGCACCTAGACAGTGGGGTGAATCCATATGAAAGTTCTAGAACTAGAAGCAAGGTCAGTATATTGTTAGTAACTGCTTATACTGGATCATAAACTCAGACTCTTTCACAGTAGAAAATTATAGAAGGCACAATAACCTCAAAGTGATAGAGGTAGAGAAGAAAGCCACATACTTCTCTCTAAGAAAGGGAAGAAAATAGACCACCAGGGAACTTAAAATTAAAAGGATTATTCTCAATCTGAGAAGTCAAGTAGGAATGGTAATCATGTGAATTACCAACTGGTCCTTCCAGGCTTCTTGGTTCACTGGATATTCAACATAACTCTAATGGAGAATGGTCATTGCTTCAATTGTCCAGAGTCTACAAGATGATGCATACACCATCAAGGACTCATGATATACTGAATCCTGGTATATAGCAGGCTGCAGGCTCAGAGCTCACCCAACTCTGGTACATTGACAAATCACTAAGTGTGGCACAAGGGAGAATCAAAGGAGGAGATATAATGTTAACAATAAGAGATGATATTTGAGAAGATATACACTTCCACCTCCAGTGTCTATTATCATAGGAACCAGAGATATAAGGCAGAAGGTGGCCATAGAAGCAGGAGTAAATCCAGAGAAATTTTAGCATTGAACATACCTCTGATCTCTTCTGTGCATGGTACAAGCCATATAGGATAGCTTACAGCAAGCAAATGAGTATTCTTGAGAAGGCCCATGTTTTGTATGGCTGAAATGGGTGCACTCTGAGAGGCACGGACCCCAGAAACTTTATCTAGAATTGCTTCTCACTGCTGGTGTGCCTTTTCTGCCCCTATTACATAGTCAAATGAGTCCCGGGCATCATTCCACTGTATTAGTTAAATTTCCTACACATCAATATGAAACTGTACTTTTATATTATAGTGTTGTTCAGATAATTAGTAACTTTAGAGAATTCCTGTGGTAATTCAAACAATTTTAGAAAGAAAGATTAAGGACATGGTTTTTTAGTTGTTTTGCCAGGAAGATATAATAAATTAGAATCAAGAACAGAATATGTCCCTCATCAGAATAATAAATAAAGGTTGCAAAATGAGGAGTAAAATGTGTTTTCATAAATTGTACTAAGGTACTGGAATTTCCAAATTGCTAAAGTCTTTATAATATGGTTGACCTATCACTACCAATTGCCTCTCCTCAACTCTCTTCACAATTTATGAGTATGTAATATGATAAAAAGTTTTGAGTTTCCCCTCAAGACCCTTTCAATACTGGAGCTTCACATCAAGAGG
>JADRCC010498212.1:12841-23418 GCA_019843855.1 Hylomyscus alleni
CTATTAAACTCCAAGCTCTAGCTGCCATACTGAACTACAACCTCCAAACCTTCTGGGACACAGCCTCATTTTGATGACCCTGGGATGTAAATCTTTTCCTGTAGTGATTTTTAAGAAAAACTACTACATAAAGGGTCATTTAGAGTCTTTTTCTTCCATCTGACACTTCACAGCCTAGCCCTCTCTCATCTACATGGAACTCAGCATTATTCTGTATAATCCCACAGAAAAGTCCAGTGATGTCTAATGATATTGGGACTTTTCTAACCCAAATACTTCTACAGTATATCTCAAATTATATGATCAAATTTGTCACAACAGTACACTATGATTTTAGTAATAGTATTTTTTGTCTTATGGTGGGCATCTATAACAGGTAAGAAAAAATACAAACCAGAAACAACATGGAGAGGAGATAATTTATTTCATCTAAATCACTCAGTAACATTTCATTGATAAGGAAATTCAGAGCAGCAGCTAAAACATGGTAGGAACTTTGGATGTGAGTTGATGCTTTTTCTCATCAACTTCTCATTACCTTAATATTCTCTACATATTCCTTTTAGAATTCTTTCATATTTGTTTTGTTTTGAGAACCACATATTTGAACCTTGACTGACTTTTTGACAACATATTTCAAGTGATCCCTTGGAGCCTGATGGAGCTTACTGCTGGCTGCACAAAAAAGGGAAATATCTATCTCTCTCTCAGAAACCACCAGCAATCCTTCATACAGCAGAGAGAAGTAATGCCCCTTAATCATATCTCTGATACAAGATTGATTATTGAGGAAACAAACTTGTTTAGTACCATTCTTAAGTGGGCCAAGTACAGGAAATATCAGCTTCTTGGAGATCATGTTTTCATAGTTCAAGACATATAAGACAAAACCTGGCAGCTGGTTTATTTTTAATCTCTATTATTTTATATTCTTTCTTCTCACACTTCTCAGATGTTTCCTCAGCACATTTAGATGCAATAAACATTCTGTTTAGGAATGACTATTCACCTATTTTTTATCTAAACGCCTTGAATTGCCATATATTCACTGTTCTTTACTCTTGCTTCTAAACAAGTACTCAGTAGATATTTATGCAATTGGCTATCAATGCTTACTTTTATAGAATCCAATGTTGAGATGTATATTCTTCCTGTAGGATCTCTGTGAAACTATAAAAAACACATACCACATACTTTCAATACTGTCAATTTACATTTTTTCATATCTAGAAGAATATCTATAAGAATTCAAAGTATGTTTCTCACTTCTTTTGCCATCTGTCTATGTTGCCTTGATACCTAGAGCCAAAACAGCAGTGTTATCTGCTTCCATTGATAGTGAATATGTAGAAATACTTCTCCAGGTAGTGGTTTGAAAGGATCCTACAAGATAGATTATGAATGTGGACTCTAGTTCTTTCAAAGAAATGCATATTTCCAAATTGAAGTCCTCACTGTGTTAGCCCTTGCTTTGTAAGTAGCTTTATCTGTGTCACAGCACTGATTTGTTTCTACAGATTAATCAAAGATTCTTTCCCAGAACATGCCTTGCTTCAGCTTTAGACTTGCTCATGTTGTTTTCTTCAACAAACTCAACATTTCTATTTATCTTTTACTATCTAGCTTCTTGTTTCCATGAGGACCTCAAAAGAGTGGTGGCAAATAAGAAACAGCTAAGAAATTATTACCTTTTCATGTTGATATTTCCTTTACCAAGGACATTATTTTATTAAATGTAAAAACCAACCTCAATGAAGTTTAGAATACAGAACAGATATATTCACATTCTTTACCAGAATATAATTCCATTGCCAGATGACTGCAGTGGATTCTAGTCCATTTCCCATGATATGCTTTATTGTCCTCTAACATCTTTTTTTTTTAAAGATTTATTTATTATTATAAATGAGTACACTCTAGCTGTTTTCAGACAGCACCAGAAGAGAGTGTTAGATTTCATTACGGGTGGTTGGGAGCCACCATATGGTTGCTGGGATTTGAACTCGTGACCTTCTGAAGAGCAGTCGGTGCTCTTACCCACTGAGCCATCTCATCAGCCCCCATCCTCTAACATCTTGTTAGCCAGACTTCTATGGTTCGACAAGCATTCTGGGTTTTCAAACTCCCTTTTTCCCTGTGTTTTATTAATTATTTTATTTGTATATATCCCAAATCCTGCCCCTTCCTAGTATTCTCTCATCTCTTTCTTCTCCTCTGAGAGGATATCCCCTGCGTATTCCCCCATGGGGAAGCATTAAATCTCTACAGGATTAGGCATATTATCTGTCACTGAAGTCACACAATGCAGCACTCTGCTATATAGGTGCTATGTATATATTGGATGAGTTCAGATATGTTCTTGTTTGGTTGCTCAACCTCTGAGAACCAGGAGTCCAGATTAATTGACACAGTTGGTCTTCCTGTGGTGTTGTCATCCCCTTAAGTTCCCTTAATCCTTGCTTTAACTCTTCCATAGTAAACCCTGTCCTCTATCCCATGATTGTTTGTGGGTATCTACTGCTTCTGTCTCAGTCAGCTGCTAGGTAGAGCTTTCCAGAAGACAGGCATCTAAGGTTCCTGTCTCAAAGCACAGCATAGCATCAGTAAAAGTGTCAGGGAATGGTACCCACCTGTGGGATGGATTCCAAGTTGGTCCAGTCACTGGTTGACAATACCTTTGGTCTTTGCTCCATTTTTGTCTCTGCATTTCTTTTAGACAAAAGAGTTTTGGATCAAAAAACTTTGCAGTTGGGTTGGTGTCTCCATCCCTCCCCCAGGGGTCATCCCTGGCTCCTGGAGGTGGTCTTCTTAGATTCCACTTCCTCATTTTTGAGCTTTTCAGCTGACATGAACCATATTGAGTTCTGAAAAACTCTATTATCCCAGGACTCTGGGACTTCTCTGATATTACCCCCACACTAATCCCTGGCAGATGTATATTTTCATTCCTTATCCTGGCCATCAGGGGCTCTCTCCTGTTTCTCCCTTCCCTGACCTGCCCATTTTTCCCCTTCCCACCTTTCCTACCCAGGACCGTCTTTTACTCTGCCCCCCCCCATGACTATTTTGTTCCCCTTTCTAAGTGGGATTCAGGAATCCTCACTCTGGCCTTCCTTCTTGTTTAGCTTTTTAGTGTCTGTGGAGTGTAGCATAGGTATTGTGAACTTTTATGCTAAACTTCACTTATCAGTGAGTACACACTATACATATCCTTTTTGGGTCTGTATTACTTCACTCAGGGTGATATTTTCTAGTTTCATCCATTTGCCTACAAAATTCATGATATCCTCATTTTTTTAACTTTTATTGCATTATGATGAGAAAAATTACATGATTTCAATTTGTCTGAATTTGTTAACATTTAAAAACATATTTTAAGTAAATAGAATTAAATCTTGTTTCCCTTTTGTTCCCCAACTCCTCCCAGAGACTCTCTCTTCAATACCTATAATATCTTTTTTGTCATATTCCTTAAAATTTATAAAATATTATAACAATAAAAATGAGTATTATAAAAGTTGTTTGATATAAAACAACAATCAATTTAGCAGTGTTATGTAGATGCTTGTCTACAACAATACTGAAAATACATACATTTTTCTCAGTATAAATTTTAAATAACTCCAAACATATGAACTGTATATTTCAAAATAATACATCACTACTAGTATTTTCATAAATATATAAAATCTTTTTTGTTTATTTGTTTCTTTGGATTTAGTAGAGTTTAAAATCTTGGCTCTTATTGTAGTACAAGCCCAAAATAAGAACAATTTTTAGACATTGGACTTCATTGCAATAAGGCTGTATTTCAATGACCCTCAAATCACCGAAGGATTTTACCTCCATCATGGCTATGCTGAGAGTTGACAGTTCTGCTGTGCCAAGGAATGAATTTTAGGCATGCTTTTTGGATACAGACTTCCTGCTATGGTCAAAGCTATTTGACTTAAGTGAGTAACTTTATTCTCAGGCCACAGAGAACAGGTTACATTCACTTAAGAAATGGTGTGTGTATTGAGATGGTCTGTCCACAAAGTCATTCACCATTTCAATGAACAATAGTTCTGCTTGGAGGGTGGCACAGATATTAGGTGAGGCTAAGAATCTGGTTCATTAGCTGTGATAACTTAGAAAAGCATTCACTTCAGAGAAAGAGTAAGTTATAAAATTCTCTTCTTCAACCTTGATATAAGAGCTGCAAATGTCAAGCAAAGCATTCAGTCTCATTCTTTGTTGTTCTCTTTCCTACAAGCCACCTCCAAAGTTAATTGTTTATGTCTCCCTTGGGTATATAAATACTTTTGAAATATATAAGCTGTTCTGAAAACCATAGTAGAGTGTAAAAACAAATAAGCAATACTACTGATAGAGAGGCTGAGGTAGGAGAAGCAATATTTCAAGAACCTTAAGTTGTACACAGCAAGACACTTCACAAACTGAAAGTATATATAGATTTGCAAGACTCGACCTATGTGTCCAATTATCAAATTAGAGAGACCATTGGATGACAATCAAAAAATTTCTAATTCCTCATATTCTTGGATTTCAATCGCTTAGAATATGTTGGTATTATTAATTTTCATATTAAGATATTAAGAAAAGGTAATTGTCACTTCCTGTTGTTTTTGTTGTAAGAGGTGGAATTAGATTTGTGTGGATTTGTTGAAAGATTGCTTTCTTGCTTCTTCTAGGGTGTAGTTTTGCTCCTTATGTTGATGGTTTCCATCTATTATCCTTTGTAAAGCTGGATTTGTGGAAAGATATTGTGTAAATTTTGTTTTGTTATGAAATATCTTGGTTTCTCCATCTATGGTAATTGAGAGTTTTGCTGGGTATAGTAGTCTGGGCTAACATTTGTGTTCTTGTAGGGTCTGTATGACATCTCCCCAGGATCTTCTAGCTTTCATAGTCTCTAGTGAGAAGTTTAGAGTAATTCTGATAGGCCTGCCTTTATATGTTACTTGCTTTTTTTCCCTTACTGCTTTTAAAATTCTTTCTTTGTTTAGTGCATTTGGTGTTTTTATTATTATGTGATGGGAGGAATTTCTTTTCTGGTCCAGTCTATTTGGAGTTCTGTAGGCTTCTTGTATGTTCATGGGCATCTCTTTCTTTAGGTTAGGGAAGTTTTCTTCTATAATTTTATTGAAGATATTTACTGGCCCACTACATTGGGAGTCTTCATTCTCTTCTATACCTATTATCCTTAGGTTTGGTCTTCTTATTGCGTCCTGGATTTCCTGGATGTTTTGGGTTAGGAGCTTTTTGCTTTTTGCATTTTCTTTGAGTGTTGTGTCAATGTTTTCTATGGTGTCTTCTGCCCCAGAGATTCTCTCTTCTGTCTCTTGTATTCTGTTGGTGATTCTTGCATCTATGACTCCTGATTTCTTTCCTAGGTTTGGTATTTCCAGGGTTGTCTCTCTTTCTGATTTCTTTATTGTTTCTATTTCCAGTTTTAGATTCTTGATGGTTTTGCTCATTTCCTTCACCTGTTTGATTCTGCTTTCCTGTAGTTCTTTAAGGGATTTTTGTGTTTCCTCTTTAAGAGCTTCTAGCTGTTTACCTGTATTCTTCTGTATTTCTTTGAGGGTACTATTTATGTCTTTCTTAAGGTCCTGTATCATCATCATAATAAGTGATTTTAGATCTGAATCTTGCGTTTCCTGTGTGATGGTGTGTCCAGGACTTGCTATGGTGGGAGAATTGGGTTCTGATGATGCCAAATAACCTTGGTTTGTGTTGTTTATTTTCTTACACTTGCCCCCTGCCATCTGGTTATCTCTAGTGCCACCTGCCCTTACTAAATCTGACTGGAGTCAGTCCTTCCTGTGATCCTGGTTAAATCAGAACTCCTCAGAGTGAGGCTGTCACTGTGATCCTGTGATTCTGGGATCCTGTGACCCTGAGCTTGTTAGAGCATCTGGGAGTGCAGCAGCTTCCTCTGGGTGTTGTGGGATTGGCTGTGGGGCCTGGGCCCAAGGTCTGTTCCAGACACCAGCCCAGAGAGACTGGAAAGAACCCGAGCCACTTTGTTGGTGGAGTTCCTGTGTGCCTGGTCCTGCAGGTCTCAGTTACTTCCAGTGTTGGGACAGATGTTAGGTCCTCCTCACCTCTGATCCTGAGAGTGTCAGAGTACCTGGGAGTCGGGCTTCCTCTGGGTATTGTGAGACTGGCTGCAGAGCTTGCACCCAAGGTCCACTCAGGACACCTGCCCAGAGAACGATAGCCTCATTTTTAATAGTTGAATAATATTCCACTTTAAAATAAAATTTGACAATTTTATAAATCATTTAGGGCACTTTCTAGTTCACATTTCAAAATTCTTTCCCATTTTTCAACAGACAATTATTGGTTTGCTGTGTCTATCATCCCAATGTCTATAATTATAGATACACATTTTCTACCTTAGTCATTCTACACTTTGTTGTAATAAAATAATGAAGAAAAATATGTATAAGCTAATCAGACCATGAAGCAGTGCTAGTTCTGAGTTGCTCTTGGTGCTCTAACCTAATCTACCTTTTTTCTCTATTTTTTCTTTTATTAGATATTTTCTTTATTTACATGTCATATTTCTCAGTTTCCCCTCCAAAAAAAAAATAATAAAAAAAACAACAAATACAAACCCCTGTTCATTCCCCTTCCCCCTGCTTGCCACCTCACCCTCTCTCGCTTACTGGCCCTGGCATTTCCCTACACTGGGGCACATAACCTTCACAGGGCCAAGAGCTTCTCCTCCCACTGAAGACCAACTTAGCCATCCTCTACTACACATGCTGCCGGAGCAATCAGTCCCACCATATGTACTCTTTGTTTGGTTGTTGAAGCACTGGGGACTCTGAGGGTACTCGTTAGTTCATATCGTTGTTCATCCTAAGGGGCTGCAAACCCTTCAGCTCCTTTGTTCCTTTCTCTAGCTCCTTCATTTGGGGACCCTGTACTCAGTTCAATGGATGGCTGTGAGAGTCTACTTCTCTATTAGTCAGGTACTGTCAGAGCCTCTCGGGAGACAACTATATCAGGCTGGCGTGTCCTTCCTTCAGTCTCTGCTCCATAGTTAGTCTCTGAAACTCCTTCCATGGGTATTTTGTCCTCCTTTTAAGAAGGAATGAAGTGTCCACATTTTGGTCTTCCTTCTTCTTGAGTTTCTTGTGGATTGTGGATTGTATTATGTGTATTCTGAACTTCTGGGCTAATAACCATTTATCAGAGTGATTGGGTTACCTCACTCAGGATGATATTCTCCAGATCCATCCATTTCCCTAAGAATTTCATAAATTCATAGTTTTTAATAGCTGAATAGTACTCTATGTGTAGATGTACCACAGTTTCTGAATCCATTCCTCTGTTGAGGGACATCTGGGTTTTTTCCAGGTTCTGGCAATTATAAATAAGGCTGCTATGAACATGGTGGAGTATGTGTCCATACAACATGTTGGAGCATCTTCTGAGTATTTGCCTAGGAGTGGTATAGCTGGGTGTTCTGGTAGTACTATGTCCAATTTCTGGAGGAACTGCCAAACTGATTTACAGAATGGTTGTACTGAAAGTCCCCCATAGGGAGACTCCCACTCAAGTCCTGGGAGATCGTGTACTCACAGAAACACGAGAGATCGTCTTGATGCAAACACACAAGGCAGTTTAATGTCAGAGCTCCGGGTCGATAAGTATCTCACACAGGAGAAAGAGGAATCAACCCTGAGGCTCAGGAGTTAGGGGTTTTTATAGGATAAAGGTCTTAGGGAACAAAGGAATTGGAGTGGCTATACATGATTGGTCATTACAAATATCACTAGTTAGTGTACATGCAGATCAGAGTGGAAAATTCCTAAGAGGGGGTGCTATTCGGGAGTTTCTGGCTGCCCTTAAACTATATCTAAAAAAGACCAGATGGTCCATAACTCACTGTCCGCCCAGGCATGTCCTTGCATATCTGGGCCCCGAATATGTCCTTGGGATGTCTAACAGCTTACTTGCTTCTATTCAGTTTTGTTTGGACATTGGACATTCACAGACTTGGTACAGGCTTGACCCACTGTGTTTTTCTCCAGTCTGTGATTATTTACAAGCTTCAAACTTAATTTCTCCTTTCATTCCCCCCTTCTTTTACTAACTAATTCTAATCTTAGAATGTCAGAGGTCCGAGTCTTTGACAGGAGAATAGGACTCACACTCTTCTTGAACTATAGGCTGATATTGTCTCTGAATAACCATAAGCTGTACTGTGTCTATCCTATTTTTAACAAAAGCAATACTTTTATTTATCAAGCAGGGCCCAAAAACCAGGTCTAGGCATATAATAAGCAACGGTCCAGCTAGAGTGGTAAACAAAGTAGTCATCCAAGGTGACTTTGAAAACCAAGACTCGAACCATCCCTGTTGAGCTTCTCAGTCTCGTTCTCTTCTTGCTAGTCTTTGCCTTAATTTCTGCATGGAACTCTAACTATCGCAGTGTGATCCACATAAAAACAGCACTCTTCCTTTAGAGCAGCACACAATCCTCCTTCTTTTAAGAAGAACAGATCTAAGCCCCTTCTGTTTTGCAGCACTACCTCAGACAGAGAGGTCAAAGATTTTTCTAAAGCATTAACGGACTTTTCTATCATTTTTAAATCTTCAATTATAGCCTCTTTTAAGGAATAAATTCCTTGTTTCCCCTCAATTATGGCAGCCACACCAGTCCCAACCCCCACCATAACACCAATTCCCATTAGCATTGCTAAAGTAAGTGTGATGGGCTCCCTTCTGGACCTGTGGGTAGTATACTCATCTACTAGGCAGTCAGCAGGATAATAATATACACGGGAAAGAAGTTGAACCATAACACAAAAATCATGTGAGGAGTTGAAATCACTGGTTGATACACATGGAGTGAGCCCGGTACTGCATACCCACCATCCCACTGGAGATGGCACAAGATAATAGTTAGAATCAGTTTGAGATACAGGATAAATCTGACCACATAGGTGTCTGTGAGACGGAGGAGGGTTTCCGATGCAGAGACCAGGGTTTTCTCCTGTTATCTCAGTCAAAGTTAACCTTTTTCCTGTTCTCCATGAGCAGGAAGTATGGTTACCGGTCTTATTAACAGTCCTGTTGATGGTAATTCCTTCGTAATATGGAGGGCTTGAGGACAGACACAGCCAGCAGTCTGTGGTAGCCTCTGGGTCTGTTTTGTTAAGGGCATAAAAGGCTCCCCTGACTAGGTTGAACAGTCTCTGTCCTGTTGATGGGCTCGCAGGAACAAAGGTTGAGGGTGTTAGGAGGGCAGTGGAGGTATGGAGGGAATTCACAATCATCGGGGCTGGTGGAACAATTGGTGGGACTGGGAGCTTTTGTTTTGTTGGGGGGCCTTGCTCAGGGAGAACCTTGTTAAGTCCTATCGGTACTGGGGGAAGACTTACCACAGTCAATTTGATTCTAAAAATTAACCCATGGTCCTTTCCTGGAGCATATAATCGTAAGCCCCATGTGTTTCCTTTAAGCCACCCTTGACGATCTTGTTTCCCTTTGTTGGTGAATTTTATGACTATAGTATTGCAGTACTATAGTCAGTGAGAGTGAGGGACACTGCACATCCACTTTCAAGATATTTATAGCTATTTCTCTCCCCCTGATTTGGTTTATCATAGGTACTGTTTCATTTTACTGTGATCAAGTCCCAGGTGGAGGATGGATTCCAGTGGGCATCTCTTGTAGTCTCACAGCCCCAGTCTGCACAATAGAAGTCTGAAGCCCTGCCACACTTGTGTCTCATTCTTATTCCATGGCCCTGGCCGGGACAGACATAAAACTCCGCAGACCGGAGGTTGGCATGGTAAAACTGCCCTGAGCACCCAATCGTGCTCCCTATTCCATTTGGGACACATTGTTTTTCATCTGGGGGTTGGTGGAGATCAAAGTGGTCGGGGATATCCCAAGTAAGTGACACCACCGCTAGTTTGCAGAGATCGGGCCACGAGGCCAACAGGGGTTGTATTACGGTTTTCGACCACACGGGTTATCTCTTCCCCATTCAATACCACCCAGGTCAGTTGAACTGGGGTATGTAGGTTAAGGTCTCTGCTTTGAGTTGGCCCTGCGGCACAGGCACAACTTAAGAGGATTATCAGATTTTTCCAAAATCCACTCATTTTGGGCAGTCTTGGGGGGTGCCCTTTTTATATGGGATGTATGGATCCAAGCAGGAATCCCATCTACCTTGATGGCAGTGGGGGTGGTCAGCAACACCAGATATGGTTCTTTCTACCGTAGTTCAAGGTTCCTGGCTCAGTGTCTCCACACTAAAACAGCGTCTCCAACCTCAAATCAATGTGGCACTCTTAGATCGCCTGCAGTGTAGATGTATTTTAGCTGCTCCTAAACTTCTTTTCTCACTATTTCAAGAGCTTTTAGCCGGGCTAGAAGGTGAGATGGGGGAATAGAGGGATCATCAGGGCACGTACCTGCTTCCAAGGTTATATAGATAGGTGGTGGCATTCCGAACATTAATTCAAATGGTGTCAATCCGGTGATACCAGGGGTGTTCCGAACCCGGAATATGGTGTAAGGAAGGAGGGCTGTCCAATTACTTCTTC
>JADRCC010498235.1:0-11752 GCA_019843855.1 Hylomyscus alleni
TGTGTGTGTTTGTGTGTGTTTGTGTATCTGTGTGTGAGTATTTGTGTATGTGTGTATGTGTGTATGTGTTTAGTAAGTTTTGTTTAGTTTTTGCTTGTTATTAATCCTCTTTTAAATTACTTTCTAATTCCTTGGTTTTTCAGAAAGAAACAAGGTATGTAATTGGAAGTGTTGGTAGGTAGGAAGAATCTAGAACAAGTTGTGGATGAGGGAAAGAATTATCAGAAAATATTGTGAGAAATTTTTCAAAAACTATAAAGAGCAAATAAAAACAAGTAAACATAAGTCTGGGAGGTGTTTAACAAAGAATCTTTACTGTATTCTAGCACGGAGACATCACATATCAATCATAGCAGGGCAGATCAGTTAATACATTTAAGAAAGGAAACCAGGGAGGACACAGATTCCTCCCACACATCCACTTCAACTTTCTATGTGGATTCCTGGCTTCATTGTGACCCCTACTGGTCATGATCTCCCATGCGTGTAGGTTTGTCATGGCTTACACTGAAGTGCACAGTCTGGCTATGGTAAATACTGATCACACTTCAGTGTTCACAAAGTTCAACTTAAGGGAAAAATGGCTCTAGTTTACCTAGGGATAAAGATTTATGCACCAGAGATTTTAGGCTGTGCCACTATAACTATATCACTCTCTAAGACAAATTCCTCCTTGGTGGCAGTTTGGTTCAGCTCTATTAGTTCCCATTTCTAAAAAGGTAATGACGCAAGATAACAGCTTCTTTCCTATATTTCCCTATATTGTTTAATAGACAGAATAAAAAGACATAAACAATAATTGAACACAATACTGAGGCTGTTGATATCAATAACATGTTGAAGAAGGTCAGGACCTGTCTGACACTTAGAAGCTCAAGTAGTTTTGAACTTAGTGCTGAGTAGGCCTGCATTAACAAAAATGGATAATTAGTAAAATCTATGCATATAGAAATTGAAAAGCATCAACCAGATAAAAGGTCTGAGTCATACAGATCTTCAATGAGAAGCACTCCATAATTGCAGGGGCTCTCAGGGACTGAGACACCAACTAAAGAACATACATGGTATGAACCAAGACACCCAGCACATGCATATCAGATGAGTACCTCAATCTTCATGCAGATACACCAATAACAGGAGTGAGTGCTATCCCTAAAGGTGCTACCTGTCTTAGAGTGCATTCCCTTAACTGGACTCCCTTGTCTGGCCTCAGTTGGAGATAATGCCCTTAATGCTGCAGAGACTTGATGTGTCAAGTTTGGGGAATATCCAATGGAGCTCTGCCACAGGCCGGCCAATCTAGGCCTCTCTCAACCCGCGGGAGAAACGGGGTCCTAGTCAGGTTGACAAGGCGTGGGTGTTAAAATGATGGCAGAGACGACACATGAGTGTGTTGATCTGAATGTATTTCTTAAATATGGCATCAGACTTTTACAGTCATTGCAAAAGAGAGATGATAAATCTGGCAGCTCAGTAGATGAGGTACATCTGAGGCTACCTGAAACACACTGGGTCTAAAGCAGCAGCCATCTCCTCTGGATCAGGAAGGAGTAGAGGGAACAGGCTTCTAAGAGGTAAAAATAAAACTTAGCAAAGTAAAATTTAATTAGCTAAAAACAAAAGCCATCACATTGAATTTGGACAAGGTTAATCAAAAAAAGGAAAAGAGTACTAAGAGAGGCACATGAATCAGAGGCCATCTTATTCAAACACTCAGGAGTCCCATAAAACTACTAACTAAAAAGTATAATATATACACAAGGGACCAGTAACAGACCCATGGTGGCCCCAAATTCAGTCTTTACGACCTTGGCTCAGTTGAGTTAAAGGCCTTGGAATCCTGGTGTCTGTCATTCCTTATGACTCCTATAGTCTTTCTGCTTCCCCTTTCTAAGTGTTCCTTGAACTTTGAAATGTGGCATTTGATGGAGTTAACCCATTTAGAACTGTTCTTCTGGCTTAATGTCTAGCTGTTTGACTCTGTACCTCTTCCCATCTGCTGAAAGAAGGATTTCTGCTGAAGCCTGAATCAGTTCCTAATTTATGATTGTAGTACAATATCTTTGATATCATTAGGAGTCACTTTATTATTACACATTGCTTTCTTTAGCAGTGGTATTTAGTTTTACACTAGGTCTCTGGGCAAGGCTCCATTGCAGAAGTCAACACTCCTACAAATCACTGAATATGGAGAAGTTGAGCTGGTGCCTATAGATAGAAACCTCACCTACATTCAAGTGTCTTTTGATCTGTTCCAGGCTACCAAAAGGGAAATGTAAACACCAACTCAACCAAAAAGCATTTACAGATTAACATTCTGTCCTGCTTGTAAAATGTGGTAAGGTGATAGTGGCGCAAAGCTTATGGCAGTAGCCAACACATGTCTGATTTAATATAAGGGTACTCAGTGAGATGGAACCCATACACGATATTCTTTATTATGTAACTGTAATATAATTTTTATGGTCTTATTTCACTTTGCTTTTGCCCATGTACATCCACCTGACTTATTAAAATATTTAAATAAAGTTTTGATGATTTTATAAGGATTAATAATCTTTTATGAATGTTGAATACAGATATTAAATTGAAGGAAATTGAAGAGAACTCAACAATGTGTTGAGTATTGCATGATGACCTGAGAATGATAGGCAATACTGATAATGTGTCTTGGATACCTGAAATACAGATAATTCACGTCCAACACTGATTTTAGCTCTTCTGTAATCAGCTTTGTGGTTATGTTGGGAAGATTCCTGAATTGTGCCCATTCCTGTACCAGTAGTCAGGCTGCTTCAGTACCACAGCTACTGGTGTCTGTCTGCCATAAGATGTGGGGTAGTGAAGGTTAAAAAGAGGGAACCCTGCTCTTGAATCTCCAAGAGCACAGACACCTTACCATGTATTTTGATAACATGCCTAGCAGTGAAGCTTGAGTTCTTGATTATTGTTCTAGAACATATGACACAGTATCATGAATGGCATGGATTTATAGACACACTGTCTGTTATAACCGTACTCTCATAAGAAATTCTCTAAAAAATTAGTTAGAAAACTTAAAAATGAACAAGAAAATCTTACCTTATCATGAACTCCTTGTTGAGTGTTTTGTGTTTAGTTTTGATCATTGACTGATAGGACCTGGGAATTCAGGACTGCACTCTCTGTCAGACCTACAAGATCAAGTCTGGACTGATTTTGATGAGTAAATAGATTAATTGTAATTTCTCCTCCTATATGGTGAGCTCCTTGTTTGAAGCCTAGGAGATTACTATGACTGGAGATGATAAAAGAAACAAAACTGAGAAAAATGAGAAAGAATATACCACTACCTATTCTTTACTATGTATGTATATGGGATCTTTTATGAACGTTTCTTTTTGTTGTTGATTCATTTCCCTTCGAATTAAGAATAGATATTTTTCTCATATGAGATATACTCTGATTATATTTGCCTTCTCTCTACTCCTTCCTCTTCCCTCCCACCTTTTCTCCTATCCAGAACCACTTCCTTCCCGTGTTTCATAAGAATGTGTTTCTAGGAGGTAAAAATAAAACTTAGCAAAATAAAATGCCATTAACTAAAACAAAAGCTATTATACTGAAGTTGAACAAGGAAAATCAACAAAATGAAGAGAGCACCAAGAGAACGCACAAGAGTCAGAGGCCCACTTATTCAAACACTCAGGAGTCCCATGAAAGTTCCAAACTGAAAAGTACAGCAAATACACAAAAGACTCTTGCTAAAGCAACACGTGAAAGAAATTTTTCCTGAAATAGACATAGGTGAAGGGATGTTTTGCTGAAATAGACATGGGAATGTTTTCCTGAAGCAGACACAGGAGCAAGGATGTTTTGATATAGCAAACACATGAAAGGATCCTTGATGAAGGAGTATAAATATGACGCCACAGTGGAAGGCTAGCACTGAACCTTGGTTTTGTTTTCTCCCTTTCTTTATTCTTAGCTAATGACAGGCATGTCTTGGTTCACCTTACATAGCTTTTTGAACTCATCTTGTGCTAATGCTGACATTGAGAGAATCTCACCCCAGAACTTCTTGTGAGGATCCTACAGCTGCTTCAGCCTCAGTTACTAAGTCTTCAGATTTCTTCATGTTTGAATTACAGGTGCTTGTTGTCTGCCTGCCTCCAGGACTGGTCTGCAACTTCTGAGTCCTGTTTGGTGTTTGCTATGGGACTGAACTGATGGCAAAAAAGATCAAGCTCACCTCCAAGAACTTGTTGAACATGTCCACTTCCCCCATATCCTAAAAACTTTTCTCTACCATTTCCTCCATTTGTAGGTGGGTTAGAGAACATATTGAACCTTTATTTAAAAAGTAGGTTGCAAAAAATGTATGAATCCAAAGGATTAGTTGGGATTCTATGCTTGCAATTTCAGTCTTTGTGGATTCTTATAACTTGGCTCAGTTGAGTTAAAGACCTACAAATCCTGGTGTTTTCCATACCTACCTGTCTCTTATACTCTCTGATTCCTCTTTCTCAGGGTTTCTTGAGCTCTGAGGGATAGGATGAAGTCAGCCCATCCAGAACTATGTGTTCCTGGTTTTTTGTCTTAATGTCTAGCTGTTGATCTCTGCTCTTTTTATATCTGCTTCAAGAAAGTTTTCTGCTGATGCCTGAATCAGTCATTAATCTATGACTCTAGTAAAATATCATTAATATCATTAGGAGTCACTTTTTTGTTACATTGTTTTCTTTATCAGTAGTATTTGACTTTACTGTAGGTCTCTGAGCAGGGCCCCATTGCAGAAGAAAACATTCACACAACTCATTGAACATGGGCTTAAGTGGATTTGGTACATCCCAGGCTACCAAAAGAGAAATGTAAACAGCAACCCAGCCCCAAATTATTTATACATCTAAAATCTGTTTTGCCTGAAAAATGTTGTAGGATGATGTTGGCACAAAGCTTGTGGGAATAATCAATAAATATCTAATTTGACTTAAAGCTTTCTTACTCAATGAGATAGAATCCACACTCCATACTCTCTAATATGTAATTATAATACAATCCAAATGGTCTTATGTCACTTTGGTTTTGCCCATGTACATCCATCTTACCTATGAAAGCAAAAGAATTAACAATCTTTTATTAATGTTGAATTCAGATATTCAATTGAAGAAATTGGAAAAGAGGACACAACACTGTGTGGACTATTGCCTTATGACATGTACATGATATGAAAGACTGAAATGTGCTAAAATATGAATTATATGCATCATTTTTCTTCTAAAAATAACTTCTAAAACTCTTAAACATGTGTGTTTTCATTTTTTTCATTATCTGGTGAGAACTGTGTTTCATGTAATCCTCCTTTACTGCAAGCAGGTCAGTACTTTAAGGTAATTTCAAAGTTATATTCGGTTATTCAAATATTTCTTGATATTTCAAAGTAACACAGCTGTTAGTATGAAAAAACACAAAGAAATCTAGAGCCTCCACTCTATGATCCAGGACTTAAAGTCTGCCCACATGAGCAGATATGATAGTTATACAGGAAAGATATTACCACAATTCTTTGCATCTTCCTATGCCACTCCTCTCTAAAATACCAGTCACCTAAAAACAATAATAAAATAAAAGTAGATGAAGAAAACAATAACTGTAATGGGATAAAACAAACAAGAAGAAAATGTACCTAAGGTTAAAACAACAAGCACAGTGCCACGGTCCTTTCTGGCATGGGGAGACTTTCCCGGCATGTAGAAGAGAGCAGGGTGACCAGCAGAGGAGATAAGGAGTCAGGGATGTGAGGGAGGGAGCCAGGCACTATGGTAGGGAAGGCACTACAGTCAGGGCAATCTATCAGCTGACAGGCAACTTCTATGGCTTTGACTAGCAATCAGGCCATTTTTGCTGTTTGAACTTACTAAAAACCAGATTCTTTATTCGTACAAGCTTCATAGAACAAGGACAGAATGATGATTATCCATGTGGTATAGAAAATGTTTGACTTGTCATTACACTTCCAAGGATAAAAGTTCAGTCACAATTAAAAAATACAAACAGAACATGTCATTCTTAATGTTTTTAGACCTAAAACTCAAAATGATACCTCCAAATCTAACACATGTAATATATGATAGCCTGAATTTAGGCTAGCAGTGTCTGTTGTTGATAACCCTCTAGACAAACAAAAAATATCTAAACCAATCTTTTATGAATAGCAAACAGTAGTATCGAATTTCTTTCACTATATGTTTCACCATCAACACTATTAAGTAGGAAAAATTTATTTTAGTTCCTCTATCTTATTTACTGAGGTCTATTCTTCCAAAGGTTAACCCCTCCACATGAACCCCTCTTTTTACAGTATATTTTCAGGGAACTCTCAACCTAAAATAAAATGACACTTTGAATCTGTAACCTATTCTACTGGCAACTCTGAAATTGTCAATTTTCTCTGTTTACCCTGCCTCAATTACGTTGTTTGAGTTAGCTCGGGGGCAGGTACCCCAAGAAGTTTCCTCATCTAACTATGTGCTTATCTCGGTATTTCGAAGAATCATCTAGGAGAAGCTAAAAATTAACAGGTGATTTTCTGATATGATTCTCCTAGGGACTGTAAAGCATGATGGATTTGCTCCTTTAGGCAAGGTCAGGGAGATTATATTTGAGGAAAAATTCCTGCTATTAATATGTTCTCCTGTTATTATTTGCTCATATGTTTCAGGAGATTTCAGAAGAACAATGAAGATGTACTGTCTTGAAGTGGTGCTGTATAGAAAAAAAGATGATTTCTTAATTCTCAATGATGATCCTATCAGGATTCCTATGATAATATTAGTAATTATTAAGATCTTTTTTAATGTGACTGCTATTAAATCCTTTCTGGTAAAAAAAGCAATTAGAACACTGCCACTCTTCAAATGTCATTAGTTAATTACTTTTGAGATAGAAAGTAGACATTTACAATTTAGAATACATTCCAACAGATTATAAACAAATAAAAAAGGAACTAATAATGTTGTGGGTGTGAGAACAGAAGATAAAATATTGATTGGGTTAATCTATATAAAATTTAATGATAACTTAGTTATGGTCTTTAATTCTCTACCAACCTATAGAGCCATGAACAGATAATGAGTGTTTAGCCAGATAATTACTACTAAAAGATATGCATATAAACAACTTTATTGTAAAATTCTTATTCAACTTATGATTTGAATTTATGTTTGAACTTCTAGATTCATGGCCTATCTTATATAAGTTTCTTGGCCATCAAATAAGGACCGGTTTTAAGTCCCATAGAAACAGGAAATGGCCACTTCAGGATCCATATCCCCACTGCTAGGAATCTCAGCTAGAGTCACCTGCATAGACGTTCTGGATCCTCTCCACATTCCAGGTATCTGGCACATCATAGTGATTGCCCACTTCACTGATCTCCCTTCTCTCTTCACTGCTCTTGTTACATATGATCTTCCCCAAACTCTGCTGCCCATCCCCTCTTCCTCCAACTTCCCTCCTTCCACCTTCAATATCTTTTTTACCCTTCTGAGAATGATTCGACAATGCTTTCTTGGGTGCTCCTTGTTATTTGGCTTCTTTGGATCTGGTGATTACAGGTTACCCTCTAATTTATGGCTAATATCCATTGATAAGTGAGTATATACAACACATTTCCTTTGGAATCTGGGTTAAATCACAAAGCTGTTATTTTCAAGACCTGTCTATGTGTCTTTGAAATGCATGATGTCCTTGTTTTTAATGGCTGAGTAGTATTTTATTGTATAGATATACTACATATTCTGCATCAGTTCTTCTATTTAAAGACACATAGGTTGTTCCCACTTTCTGGCTCTTATGAATAAAGGTGCTATGAACATCAATGAGAATGTGTCCTTTTGGGATAGTGATGGATCATTTGGGTAAATGCCCAGGAGTGATATAGCTGGATCTTAAGGAAGAACTATTGAAAACAACCATTCAGGTCACTTAAGGTATAATATTGTAAGAGAAGTTTCTGTTTGGTGAGATCTTATTTATGTGATTTTTAGTGATAAAAGTGATATTATAATTCATCCAAGCCTATTCAATCAAAAGATGAAGTCTATTGGAACTCAGATATATTTTGATGACTGTGCATTTTAACAGTATTCACTTTTTATTGTTTTACTAAAAAAGAAACATTCCAACAGAGATGGTCACTGCTCAAGAAATTGTCAATGTACATAGTGTTATAGAGGTAAACATAGTTAACTTTATTTGGTTATAATTTTCAAAATTTGACAAATACCATATAGTACAGTGAGTAGAAACCGACAAATATACTCAGGGTGAATATTTCTGGGCAAATCTTCAGGCTAATCATCTCTGTCATTTCAGCTTCCTGCTACTTTGGAGTTTCTGACACACTCAGGATGTGGTTGAAACACTGTGCCATTGTCTAGCACAGTAATAGTCAGCAGAGTCTTCAGATGTCAGGCTTCTGAGCTGCATGTAGGCTGTGTTGGCTGAATTGTCTACAGTCAATGTGGCCTTGTCTCTGAACTTCTGGGCATAGCTAGTACCACCATTTCCAGGATAAATATATCCAATCCACTCTAGGCTCTTTCCATGACTCTGCTTCAACCAGTGCATATAGTAGTTAGTGAATGTGTAGCCAGAAGCCTTGCAGGACAACTTCACTGAGGCACCAGGCCTCTCCACCTCAGATCCATACTGCTCAAGCTGGACCTGGGAGTAGACACCTGTGGAGAGAAATGCAGAATGGTTGGCATTGTCATCTCAGTCTCTCTCTATTTCACAGAAGGAATTGAGGAGCACCTTACCAGTAGATGCTGCCCATAGAAAGAAGATACAGCTCCATCCCATGGTGAGGGTCAGAGTGTTCAGTGACTGTGGAGAGGACACTGATCATGCACTGTGTTGGATGTAGACATCTCTTTTTGTAAGAACCATAAACTTGTGTAATTTGCATATTCATGAACAGTAAACTTCTTAGATAAAAACCTAGTCCAGGAGGAAAAGAGGAAGATAAAGAACACTTGGAGCAGACAGCAGAGTGCTGAAGCCCAAGTCCTAATCTCCTTTGAGGAAATGCATCCCTTGCTCCTTCCCTGAGCCCTCTGCAGATGTGTGGATGTAACAACAGGGCCTAAACTATCATAAAATTTCTGACCTGAGGCTATTTTTCCAGTTTGGGACAAGGCTATCAGATGAATTTATAGAAGTAGGTTGTGATAATTTTAGTGACTAGAAATTTCAAAACTTACTATGTTATAGGAGTTTTCAGCCTCTTTAGTAGACATACAATGAATATTTGCCTTTAAATAGAGTTTGGATACAAAACAACTTATGAAAATTAAATAGTAGCAAATCAAATTTTGTTATAGAACTATCTATAATAACTAAGTTATGGAAATGCATATCTGTCTGCAGGTGATTGTATAAGGACATATATACAATAAAACAGAAATATTCTATTTGAGAGAATAAGAAAGTTACATCACATTTGGAAATATCAATGCAACTGTGGATGACTGTATTAGTGGAGATCTACAGTATTGAGGACAAAAACATCTTTGTGCAGTGTGTAATGATGGAGGCAGAGATTCCTTACTGGTCAAAGTTCTGATAATTATTTAGAGTGCTCAGCCACAATTAAGTCCTCTTTATCAACCTCCGCACATCATTCAAAGACCATCACAAATGAGATATTGGAAAGATCCAGAATGTGGGGTCAATAGACATGAAATGCTATCTTAGAAATTGACATGACCATTCCACACATGAACTTTTAACATCTATAGTTAGCACCACAAAACCTAAATGAATCAAGCCAATCAAAGTTAAAGGATGATATTATGTGAAATAGCTAAGTGATTTCTTGGATCCACATGGTAGAATGTGAGCGTTGGAGTACACAATGTTCCCCTCAAGTTAACACACTCACTTTGGAGCATGTGACTTCTGTTTTCTTCACTGAACAAAGTGTAACTATATGTTTTAAATAGTGCTATACATGGTGAGGGACTATTGAGAGAAAACACCAATCTTTTGGTATATTGTCATTTGAGAAATGATGAGCAAAATATAATCCCTTTCCTTTGGAGGATTTCTAGGTATTCCTTATGTACTAGTGAATGTCACACATATGTGTATGTACATTGCACTAATTAGACTCCATATACTCTTAGGTAATTCAAAAAATGTGGTCAGGAAGTTGGAAGAGAGGCACACTGGAAGATCCCAATGGAAGACAGAGGGACATACTGGGGTATACATGATCTCGATATATTTCATACACTAATAAAATTGCCAAAGAATAAGAAATTCATTCTGAAAAATAGAAACAACAATTTTTACATATGGTTAGAATTTTCATGTAAATGAATATACTACACTGTGCATACTTCTCCCTTAATTTCTACTCTTTCATTTCATGACTGTCCTACTTATATATATTATGCTAGACACTTTGTTAATACAGTATGATGTAATAATATATATAATTGTATGTAACAATGCAATATCTAAGAGGTACTAATGAGATATTTATATAGTGACTGCATATCTTCATTAATACAGCTAGTATATTGGAAAATTAACATCATTAACACATCTATAGCTGAGGACTCTGTAGTACTTTCATCACTTTGAACAGTCATGAATGTCTGCATCAATCATTATACACTCTACATAGGAGCTTCCTTACCAAACTGAGATCAGTTAATAAACTAATCTATTATATAAACATTTATAAAGCTGTTGGAGATCTTGAATTTCACCAATACCACTAGGGTCAACTAGGGCCTCTGTCATCTCTAGCCTTGGGCTATTGACCATGTTTAATTGGAGGACATTGTTCCTATGAAATAGACCACAAGTCCAATCAGAAAACAGTTGGTCACTGTATAACAGTCATGCACTAATCGTACATCTTACCTGAAGGCTCATATTGTAGACTACAAGGTTAGACAGTGTATAACATCACTGATGTCCTTGAAGTTCTTCTAAACTGTATGATATATTTTTTCACAAAAAAATAAAAATTAAAAATTAAAAAAATTTAAAAATGACAGCAGGTAGAATATTCTGGTCAGTTGAAGGTTGGTTTCTCTACGTCCTATACCACAGACCTTAGCTAAGAATGTAATGTAGGCTGGGCAGTGGTGGTGCACACCTTTAATCCCAGCACTTGGGAGGCAGAGGCAAGCAGATTTCTGAGTTTGAGGCCAGCCTGGTCTACAGAGTTAGTTCCAGGACATCCAGGGCTATACAGAGAAACTTTGTCTTGAAAAAAAAAAAAAACAAAACAAAACAAAAAATAAGAGTGTAACGAAGAGTAAAATTGATAAAGATCAAAAGCTCCTGATTTTAGTGCGATTGCTTCAAGTTTCTCTCCATTTAGTTTGATATTGGCTACTGGTTTGCTGTATATTGCTTTTACTATGTTTAAGTATGGACCTTGAATTCCTGATATTTCCAAGACTTTTATCATGAAGGGATGTTGGATTTTGTCAAATGCTTTCTCAGCACCTAATGAGATGATAATATGGGTTTTTTTCCCTTGAGTTTGTTTATATAGTAAATTACGTTGATGGATTTCTGAATATTGAAACATCCCTGCATCCCTGGGATGAAGCCTACTTGATCATGATGGATGATCATTTTGATGTGTTCTTGGATTCAGTTTGCAAGAATTTTATTAAGTATTTTTGCATTGATATTCATAAGGGAAATTTGTCTGAAGTTTTCTTTCTTTGTTAGGTCTTTGTGT